>CM044957.1:49132244-49169744 GCA_024516035.1 Bactericera cockerelli
GGAGGCGGGAGTAGGATGTGGGGGAGAAGAGGGAGTGGAGGAGAAGTAGAATGAGGAGTGCAGGAGGGGGAGGAGGAGAAGGAGAAAAGGGAGGAGAAAGAGAAGGAGAAAGAGGAGGAGAAGAAAGAGAAGGAAAAGAAGTAGAGAGAGAAGGAGAAAGAGGAGGAGTCAAAGTAGGGGGAGAAGGAGAAAGAGGAGGAGGCGAAGTAGGGGGAGAAAGAGAAAGAGGAAGAGGCGAAGTAGGGAGAGAAAGAAAGAGAAGGAGAAGTAGGGAGAAAAGAAGAGTATGAGAAAGAGGAGGAGAAGAAGTAGGGGGAGGAGAAGAAAATAAGAATGATGTAAATGAGACCAAAGAGAAAGAATAAGAGACGAAATGAGGAGAGAAGTAGAAAAGAAGAGACAAGACCAAACAAGAGGAGGAGATGGAGCTGAGAAGCTGACACCTCCAAAACATTTGAGACATCGAGACGTGATCTAAATGGATTTGGCAAGTCTGCGTGTCACCTGACAGCGTAACCTGACGGCTGACATGTTAGAGACTTCGTAGGAGAACAACCGAAGTGAGGCTGACGTGTCTAGACTTGTCGGTGTCCCAGGATCTGAAAAATAATCTTGCTGAATCAGAAGTTTCGAGGCAGCTGTCGGAATGACATTGTCACCGATCTCAATAGCTTGATCGATAAGGCGGCGGACTTGTAACCTGGAGGTCAGTGGTTCAAGTCCCGGTTTTCAGCGTAGATTTAGTCAAGCGAGTTTGGGTAGTGGTGTTATCACGAAAGTGATCAACACAAATTAATATGATAACTTTTTTTGAAATAACATTTGTCTCTTAAGTCAATATTAGATAAGGTTTGTCTTATATCCTGGTCCCTTCTAGAAAGTGGTTATTTTGCCTTGGAGAGAAGAAAATTTGACCTGGAAATTTGTCTCCTATTTTCAGATTTCTCATACCTAGTTCTTTTATACATCCAGGTTTCTATTATATCCAGGATTGACTAGACTACTCTACTTTACAATAGGTCAAATAAACCTGGGCAATGGAAAAATAGCTACAGCTGAGGTAACTCAAGCTGTACAAAGGCATAAATTAGACATCGTGCTGTTACAAGAACCCTATAACCAAAAGTATTCAAATTGCAATGTTACAAAAATACCAAGCTTGGGAAACAATACCACAGTACATCTTCAATCCCAAAATAGAATTTTTGCTGCAATTGTAATTTATAACGAAAAGCTCAATATAATGGCCATTGACTCCTTAAGCACAAGCCTTTTTGCAGTTCTACTTCTGAGGAGTAATAACGAAAATATATATCTCATTAGTGCCTACTTCAAACCAAGTGAGAATACTCAAGACATTCTGAACCATTTAAACTATATTTTAACAACATTAAAAGGCGAAAAGGTAATAATTGGAGCCGATATAAACGCAAGATCTAACGTATGGTTTGATAGACTTACGGATGAAAGAGGAAGAAATATGGAGAAATATATAGTGGACCAGAATCTCTTCATTGCAAACAATGCTTCTGACTTAACTACTTTCCATAGTACCTCAGACAAAAAATCAAACATAGATCTTACTCTAACAACCGGAAACATTATAGGAAAAATTAGCAAATGGAAAATAAACGATGACCACATCATCACAAGTGATCATAACCTGATCACTTTTGAATTGAAATTACAGAACGACCCTAGGCACACTAAAAAAGAAAGATTCAATACAGGAGCAGCGAACTGGGGAACATTTCAATACGAATTATTGAGAATACACGAAGCAACAAGTTGGGAAAACAAGAATGCAGAAGAATACAGTAAATTAGTCACAACTGTAATAACAAAAAGCGCAGAAAAAGCAATTCCATTCACATCAGGAGGATACAACAATACAAGATGGTGGACATTAACACTAGAAAGAAAAAAGAGACAGGTAAGACGAGTTCGAAAACAGTACCAACGTACGAACACTGACGAAAGAAATGGGAAATACTTAGAATACATAAAACAAAGATCAGAGTATTGCGCAATGTTAAAAAAACGAAAACAAGACTCATTTAAATCATTTCTAGAAAAAGATCTAATTAACAACCCATGGGGAACAGCACAGAAAATTATTTGCAACAAGATAAAAATAAATGAAATCAGAAGAGAAATCAATCATCCTGACCAAAGACACTGTTTAACAATAGAAGAATCAGCAAAAACGCTATTAAATGTTATAACTCCGACATGCCCTCTAGACATAGTTGAATACAGAGAATGTAAAGAAAAATTCAGAAGAGTTAATGTCTTACCAAATTCCGTGGACATAACAGATGAAAATATAGGTAATGCAATTCTTGCGATAAAGAAGAATAAAACCCTGGTCCTGACAATCTAAATGGCATTATTATAATAGAGGCATTTAAAGTGATACCACAGATGTTTTTCAACCTATACAAAAAATGTTGGTCAGAGAAAACTTTTCCAACAATATGGAAAACAGGGAATTTAAAAGTATTGCGCAAACCAGGAAAAGAAAACATGAATGATCCTAAATCTTACAGACCCCTGACCCTTCTTAATGAAATGGGCAAAGTGATGGAAAAAATAATTCTAGAAAAAATAATAGAATATATGGAACCTGCATTTTCAAACAGACAGTTTGGCTTCATCAAAGGAAAAAACACAGTCGTGGCAATTCAAAAATTGATAAATACCATCACCGAAAGACAAGAAAAATATGCAGCAGCCCTGTTCCTTGACATATCAGGAGCTTTTGACAACGTTTCCTGGGCTTACACAATCGAAACAATGAAAGAAAAGAAAATTCCAAAAAACGTCATCGAATTGATGATCAGTTACTTCGACAACAGGCAGATTATCTTTGAAAAAGTCACACAAATACCAACAAAAGGATGTCCACAAGGATCAAAAATATCCCCTGTGATATGGAACATAGTCATCGATACACTACTACAAAAAACACTGCCAACTCATTCTGAAATAATTGCTTACGCGGATGATATCGTGTACATAGTAAAAGGAAACACAATGAAAGAACTAGAAGAAAGAATACAACAGAACATAATAGACCTAGAAATATGGCTTCAAGCCTCAAAACATCAAATAGCAATCAACAAAACAAAAATAATGGTATTCGGAAAAATCAAAACAAAACCTAAAATAAAAATTAACGGACAAAGTATACAGAGAGTTGACCACTTCAAATACCTAGGTGTTATAATAGATGAAAAACTTTCATTCTGCCAACACATGAATTATATAATAGAAAAGGCAAAAAACATATTCTTCAGCATGCGACACTACATAAAGATAAATTGGAATACAGGAAATTCTCTACAAATCATTTACAGAGGAGTTGTTATTCCCATAATTACATATGCATCCAGTATTTGGAACCACAGAACACAAATAATTAATCAACAGAGGAAACTCGCCTCAGCCCAAAGAATTTGCTTACTGGGAATCATCAAAGGATACAGAACAATATCCCACGAAGCAGCTCATATTATTGCATATGAACCACCTATCTATTTCATCATTAATGAAAAAGCCTGTCTTGAAGCCTTCAGGAATCGAGGACATTCCAATTACCTGGGATTAGAATTCAACAGGGAAACCCATACAAAAGAAGAAATCAAGTCAAAAATACGAGAACTAACTCTTGAAAGGTGGAAGGAACAATGGGAAACAACAGGAAAAGGAGCATGCACAAAAGAAGTTTTCAGAAATATCCTAGATAGAGAAAAATATCAAATTAATCACTCCAGGGATCTCACATGTATGCTGTCAGGACATGGAGAATTCCAAATACACTTGTACAGAATTGGAAAAGCTGCTAATGGAAACTGCCAGACCTGCAACAACCAGGATACCCCTAATCATAGAATTACTAATTGCACTAAATATGAATCAGACAGGTTAGAGCTTATCGAAAAAATTGGTTCTTTCAGTTCAATAAACCAAGCTTTTAAAAAATGTTATGATCAACACTGTATACCAGACCTAATAAAATTTTGTCATAAAAAGGATTAGGCTATTGTGGGTTGAAAGTTATTATTTCTTTCCATAGATATGTAAATAATAGGTAATAAGACTTTTAAATTTAAAGTGAAAGGGCAAAAAAAAAAAAAAAAAAAAAAGAGCAACTCCCGTAAAAAAAAAACAATTACCTCTCCCATAAAAAAAAAAAAAAATAATAAGAAGAGAGAAAAAAAAAAAAAAAAAAAAAAAAAAAAAAAAAGAAGAAAAGAAAGAAAAAAAAATCCTATTAAAAAAAAAGTAAAAAAAAAAAAAAAAACAATATAAAATGCAAAAGAGGAGAGAAAAAGAAAGAAAGAAAAAAAAAAAAAAAAAAAAAAAAAAAAAACCCTAATCACTATAAAAAATTGTTTAGCAAAGCTGATTTCATATTCAGTAGGTAAAGATATTAGGTATATTATTTCTCTCTATGTCTGTCTCTTCCAGGAAAATACCAACTATAAAACTACAGGACAAAACTAGGACAATACAGACAACCTCAACCTTAAGGTAGAGCTTACTCTTCCTGTGGTTAAATTAGCAGGGAGAAATAAGATCTATTAGGACCTGACACTCACACATTACCCTCCAAATCCAATTAAATAAAATAACACAAACATAGGAACATGAACGCATATACCCATACAATACATACATGTACTAAATAACAATACGCCAAACTACTAACAGCCTTTCATACCTTGACTCCTAATATCATTTGAACAAGCATTACTAAGAAAAAAACACAAACTCTTACATAACACATCATATAAAGTCAAAAACCAAAACATTAGGGCTAAATACACACAAGGTGGGGTAGCGGATAAGTCTCGACAGGTGCCGCGCCCCGAAATTCAAGCTAGACTAAAATCTAGCAACATCAAAACGCTTATATACATAGTATATATGCTACAGAGAGACTACTCTATCACGAACAAAAAAAGTGCGAGGAAATATGGCAAATTTTTACCATTGTTAGCAACATAAAACAACCTCTGGCAGTCTGACACGAGGGCTTCCCATATTCATAGGTCACAGACTCTATTGTTACTCGTCTTGGTACAGGAAGTAATCAGCAATAGTGTTAATAATAAAATGAATAATTAAAATGAAATAATAATCATGATAAAGTGATTGATTGATAAAACTGAATGATAATGTTTCACGAATTATTAATAATAATAATAATAATAATAATAATAATGCTTTTTCTTTGTGTTATTATGTCACAATTTTAGTGGGTAGCGCAGAATCATAGGACTTTACCACTTTAATTTACAATATCTTGTATTATTTTTTTGCCTAAGATTCTGCCACTGGTCGCTGCTTCACATTAAAGCAGTTACTCATTTTTCCTCACGAGGTATGAGTGGACCCCGAACATCCAAGTACAGAGCAGAAAAAATCCTCCCCCGCTGGGAATCGAACCCAGGTCACGAATTATTAGCTGTTGAAAAAATTGAACATCGATTTTTTGTTGTTGTTGGTTCTTTTTATATACACGTGATCAAAAATAGATTTACTAAGACAAACAGACAGGGTGATTCAGAGAGCTCTGATATTGAACTCTACTGAATCTACAGGGTGATTCCAAAAGGTTTTTTTTTTGTACATCGCTTTCAATTACACAGTCAATCGTCGACCGGTGTTTTTCACACTCCAGTCGCTGGAAACTCACAAACCTGCTACACAAACCTCAACCAGCCTGAGTGTGGGGCCGAGAATAGCCTCACATTTAACTATTTACTTGAAAAGGAGCTCTTCTAAATCTGTGGCTTTAAAGATTATTTTATCCTAGATTTACAAGTATAGATGTGAAAATAATGTGAATAAGTAGTTTTTTTCATAAAAGAATCATTATTTTTTTTCCAAACATTTTAATAAATTTCAAATTTCAACATTTTTTTTGCGTTCTTTAAAATGGCAGGAAAATTCAGGCTGGTTAAGGTTAATGAGGGTAGTTGGTACTATTCCCAGCGAATGGATGGTAAAACCCCCGTCCTGACTATCTATCTCAAATCAAATCAGCTGATTAGGTCGCAGTGTTAATTGTAAGAAGTGGTAGATAATAAGTAATATGTGTACTGGTAGTCAAGTGGTTAACGCGCTAGTCTGGTAATCCTGGTAGCGTAGCGATCCGTTGGTTCGAATCCCACCCAGTGCACGAATTTTTTCCTCATTAATTTGAGCTTGTGACCACATAATAATAAGACTCTGAGGGTTAGGTGGTAGAAAATGCTTTGAGCATTAACCTCGCCTGGTGGTCACATTTGATTAAAGAGTATTAATTTAATAAATAATATTATTATAATTCCCCTGATGGAACTCTTCCATCCAACCAATTTTCAAATGTCACATCTATTATTATGACTATCTTTTACCAAATTAGCACATTATCCCTCTCTATGTTTCAGCGATGCCTGGCCCAGCGCACTGACAGGCCCCCACTCTACCAGAACTGCCCCCGCCACTGTAAGTAACCCTTGCTTACTCCATTTGGGGTCTTGTGAGACCATTGAGATTATTGATTATAGTTTCAATCAGTTGTTTATACTCGAACGTCTTTTATTTAATCTTATTTGACACAGTTTATCCCGCTGCGCTTTTTTCTAAAATGCATGCATTGCTTTTTTTCAAGGATGCTCCTACTTACTAGCTGCAGTATTCCATACATTAATATTTCGCCGATCTCAGTAGCGTAATCGATAAGGTAAACCGTGTACTGGTAGTCAAGTGGTTAAGACGCTAGTCTGGTTATCGAGGTAGTGTAGGGCTCCGTTGGTTCGAATCCCAATGCATGAATTCTTCTCATTAATTTGAGTTTGTGACCACATAATAATAAGATTCTGAGGGTTAGATAGTAGAAAATGCTAAGAAAATATCTGGATCACCCTGTTTTTTTCTCTCTCTTTTGTGAAGATAAAAATTGTGAATTTGTCTCAGAGACTCGACAGAATTACAATTATTACAAAGCTGTGCTCGCGTTCTGAAAATTTAATTTCATAAATTTGTGTGGGTGAGTGTTGTGAAAAGTTGTCAAAATTTCACCAAAGGCTCAAATTTTCACGAAGTTTGTTAAAATTGTCAAAAATTTCAAAAAAAAGTACCAATTTTTTGTTGTTGTAAACCTTTGATGATTAAAGAGAGGAATAAAATGTTGGCTTGTTTCCTGTCTTTACTAATGAAGTAGAGGAAAGGGGAGAGAGAGGGAGGGAGAAATGAAGAAGGAAGAGAGAGAGAGAAAAACCGAGAGGAAAGATTGGAAAGAAAGAGAAGATCAAGGGAAATTATATAAGGTGACAAATGAAAGAGTAAGAGAGAGAATGGCGATTAAGTAAAAGGCATAGACATTTATTTAACAGGTGGCTAAAAAATAACTTTTGGTTTGGTTTTTATGATAAAAGTTGTAAAAAATAAATTTGTTAATTTTCAACTTTCTTTTCTTTTTAAGATACAGGACTTAAAATTTGCACCAATAATTTCATCAATATAATTTACATACTGTCGGAACCTTATAAATGCAAATATCTTTGTAAGTAAACATTCATTAATAGCATATATATATCGAACTGAGAAGCTTGATCGATAAGGCGGTGAACTTGTAACCTGGTGGTCGGTGGTTCAAGTCCCGGAGTTTCAGCGTGAATTTAGTAAAGCTAGTTTGAGTAGTCGTGACATCACGAAAGTGACACAAATATGATAACTTGGTTGCAAGTATACAAATATATGTATAATATGTATATTATGTATCTTTTTATGTTCTTTATATTAGGTTTTTGTTCACACTTCTTCTTAGTTTTTTTATTTTTATTAATATTCACAAGGTAACGTGTGTAATATGTTGTTGAGACCTGAAATTTAGACTCGTAGCTACAGATTTTTTTTTTTTTTAATTGCATTTTTTACTTTCCTTATCCTATAGAAAGGAAAGTAATGGAATCAGCCAAAAAAAAAATTTTCTTTTGCGGCCACCTGGTATAGGAGAGAGAGAATGAGATATAATGAGAGAATAGATGAAGGTACTCAGAAAACCATGAAGGAGATGTTTAAGGGAAATTAGAGACGAGATACGAGTATTAATCTCTTTGAAAAAGTGTGATGAGGAACAATCATGCCATAAAATTAATATATAATTGAAAGAATCCTGGTAAAGCGTTGATGAGAGAGAGGGAGGGATGGAAGATAGAGAGAGAGGCAGGGATGAGAGAGAGAGAGAGAGAGAGAGAGAGAGAGGGAGAGAGAGAGAGAGAGAGAGAGAGAGAGAGAGAGAGAGAGAGAGGAGAGAGAGAGAGAGAGAGAGAGAGAGAGGAGAGAGAGAGAGGAGAGAGAGGAGAGAGAGAGAAGAGAGAGAGAGAGAGGAAGGGAGGAGGAGGAAGAGAGGTAGAGGAAGAGAGGAGAGGAAGAGAGGAGAGGAGAGAGAGAGAGAAGGTAAGAGAGGAAGAGAGGAGAGGAAGAGAGGAGAGGAAGAGAGGGAGAGGAAGAGAGAGGAAGAAGAGAGGAGAGAAGAGAGGAGAGGAGAGAGGAGGGAGAGAGAGAGAAGAGAGGTAGAGGAAGAGAGGAGAGAGGAAGGAAGGTAGGAAGGAGGGAAGAAGGAAGGAGATACTGAGGAGAGGAGGATTGGAGGCAAAGAATAATTCCACGGAGTGGAAAAGAAGATTACTGCCATTGCTTCTATTATATCATCTAAAATACATAATACAATTAAATAATTCAAAGCTTATTCATTTTACAGCAATGAAAGAAGAGCCAATTTTAGGCGTTTATTTACTCATGATATCACTCCTTTTTAGAAATCATCTGCGTTTTCCTTTTTTTTCCACCGAAGTGTAATTTTTGCTGATAAATCTTCCAATTCCATATCCTAATGGAACAGGCCACTGGTGGTTACCTTCCACCAAAGAGTGTTATTAATTTATTATTATTATTAGTGTCGCCACTTTTCTGAGGATGCACATTTCTCCGTAAATCTGCGACTCCCATTTCCTTAGGATCAGATTCAGTTAGCTTGATTTTTTATTCAATGAAATATTAAATAAATAACAAAGACCTTAAAAAAAAAAAAAAAAAAAAAAAAAAAATAGGTCGATGAAAAGAAGACGTAGAAGAACAGGAAGACAAAGAAAGGTTGTGATTAGTTTTATTCATAAGATAGTGAGACGGTGAGATAATAATAATAACTATCTTCAGAAGATACCTGTGGATTTCATGTACCGCCAGACAGCCTCCGAGGCATGTTTTTTTCCAAGCTAGTTTTGTATAAGTGAAAAGGAAAGATGATACATTTAGTCCTGGAATACGATAAATGTGGATATAAGAGAACAATTATTTAAGGAAATATCTTTCTTAAAAGGGAAACCTGGATACAGTGGAAATACGATAAAAAATGTGGATATAAGAGAACAATTTAAAGAAATATCTACCTTGTAAGAGAAACCTTGATACACTTTTCCGGTCTCTTGATTTCTGTCCCAAAAATAGACCAAAAAAACAGGTGTTTTGCATTGCATAAATTTCATAATAATATAGGCAATTTCAATGCGAAAAAGGAGCTCTTCGAAGCAAAAGTAGCTTAGGAAAAGAACATCACCTTTCGGAATCCGCTATATTGTGGCTCCAACTTAATTTTCATATCTCATAGGTTCCCTAAGATCGATGAGAGATGAGAGCTAATTAATTCTCTTACTCATAAATTATTTTTTGATATTAATATCAATAATGTTGATAAAAAATTAAATGTTGATAATAATAATATCTTTGATCTTGGGAACCTGGGATTAATTTGGCTGAAATTAATCTTTCTTAATAATTCTTCTGTGGGGATTGGATAGGCGTGGCTGGACCTATAAAACTTAGATGACAGACTGAAAAAGGTCTTTTTGGTATTTAAATTTCGATATTATTTATGTTTATTTATGAGAGAGAGAGAGCAGAGCGTTGAACCTATTTATATTATGTCTTCAATGTGCTTAAAAATTCACCTCTTACTTGTTTTACCTGTATACATCTTATTATATTTTAAATTGCCTCTTTGTGGAATGCAATTGAAATTGTCGCTTATATTTTCTTTTTCTTAGAAGGTGAATTTTTCATATTATTTTTCATCTTATATTTTCTTTTTCTTAGAAGAAGAGTTTTCCATTTTATGCCTCATTTATTGTTTTGTTTGGGAAAAAAATGAAGGAAACTTGATAAAAATGATAAATATAATGTACGAGTATCAATCTAAACAAAAAAGTGAGAAGTTTTTATGAGAGCTCTGGAATCTCTTCAATAGGACTGAGGCATGGCCTGTTTTCATGCCTTGCCCCAATATAGGCTATTCAACCATCCTTCATAGCTAATAATTTTAACTGAATTTTCAAACTAATTAAAATAAACAAAGTATTCTATTTATAAAAGTAATAATCAGCTATTTAATAATAATACTCATTTGACGAAAACTTAATTTTCTTGTAACAGGTCATCTTCAAATATCTCTCTCTCTCTCTCAACACACACATACACACACACACACACACACACACACACACACACACACACACACACACACACACACACACACACACACCACACAATGTTAACTAGGTTAACATACAAATAGCAAAGGTTCAATGCGCGAAAACATTAATCGCAAACTCGCAGCGTGAGACGGCCAAACTAAACATACCCCAGCGTTCTGAAAAAATATTGATGGTATTATGTATCGACTGAGACACGACGGAATGCCAATATGCCAATTCCCAGTGCGCTAGAAAGTATTTTTTTTTTTTTAATTTTGAATTTAGGATCGCTTTCAACTGCATGGTTATATCACGACGGGGGTGTTACCCTCCATTCGCAGGAAATTCACGAACCTGCTATTACTCACATGAACCTCACTCAGCCTTGGTTGGGCCGGAATGTCATCATCACGAAGTCTTCACATCGCTGGACGTTGCTTAGGTTCGGTGTCGGTGCATTCAACGCACCATCGAAGTTGGCTAAAATGTATTTTACAGACAAAATCGAATCTTAATACGTGTCAATAATAATAATAATATTAAATAAATCATTTGTTTATTTTTCATTTTTTTTTTTTTACAGAGGACCCATCGTGGGCCATTTTTATTTGGCTTCTAAGATTAGTTTGTATTATTTAGTTTTTTTTCCTACACAACGTGTTTTTCCCAAGTTCAATGTAGAAAGGTTTTTTAAATGTGAAGAAACGATATAATTATATATTTTGTATGAGAAAATCGGTGTCAAAACCCCATAGCGTCGCCACTGTATGGTGTGCTGGCATATTTTGGCAAGAGCTCAGAGCTCCCACATTAGCGAAATCCCTTGCATTTCATTCATGACGCCTCCAAACGGGCATACTCAATCTGTTGTGTGTTGAGAGTGGAGGAGGAAGGAAGAGCATGGGAGACTCGGCAGGGAGAGAATTGGAGTGAATAATGGGAATGGAATATAGATAAGTAGTGGAGCGCTGCCCTCCTACTTATCCTTCTCTCCTTCTCTTCTTCTCTTCTTCTCTTCTTCTCTTCCTTCTCTCCTTCTCTCCTTCTCTCCTTCTCTCTCCTTCTCTCCTTCTCTCCTTCCTCCTCCTTTCTCTCCTTCTCTCTCTTCTCTTCCTTCTCTCCTTTCTCCTTCTCTCTCCTTCTCTCCTTCTCTCCTTCTCTTCTCCTTCTCTCCTTCTCTCCTTCTCCTCCTTCTCTCCTTCTCTCCTTTCTCTCCTTCTCTCCCTTCTCTCCCTTCCTCTCCTTCTCTCCTCCTCTCTCTCCTTCTCTCTCTCTCTTCCTCCTTCTCTCCTTCTCTCCTTCTCTCCTTCTCTCCTTCTTCTCTCCTTCTCTCCTTTCTCTCCTTCTCTCCTTCTCTCCTTCTCTCTTCCTTCTCCCTTCTCTCCTTCTCTCCTTCTCTCCTTCTCTCCTTCTCTCCTTCTCTCCTTTCTCTCTCCTTCTCCTTCTTCCTTCTCTCCTTCTCTCCTTCTCTCCTTCTCTCCTTTCTCTCCTTCTCTCCTTCTCTCCTTCTCTCCTTCTCTCCTTCTCTCCTTCTCCTTCTCTCCTTCTCTCCTTCTCTCCTTCTCTCCTTCTCTTCCTTCTCTCCTTCTTCCTTCTCTCCTTCTCTCCTTCTCTCCTTCTCTCCTTCTCTCTCTCCTTCTTCTCTTCTCTCTCCTTCTCTCCTTTCTCTCCTTCTCTCCTTCTCTCCCTTCTTCTTCCTTCTCTCCTTCTCTCCTTCTCTCCTTCTCTCCTTCTCTCCTTCTCCTTTCTCTCCTTCTCTCCTTCTCTCCTTCTCTCCTTCTCTCCTTCTCTCCTTCTCTCCTTCTCTCCTTCTCTCCTTCTCTCCTCTCTCCTTCTCTCCTTCTCTCCTTCTCTCCTTCTCCTCTCTCCTTCTCTCTTCTTCCTTCTCTCCTTCTCTCCTTCTCTCCTTCTCTCTTCTCTCTTCCTCCTTCTCTCCTTCGCTCCTTCTCTCCTTCTCTCCTTCTCCTCCTACTCATCTTGCTCGTTATAACTCTGGGTCATTCCTCTCCAGTACTCTCCACTTGGATAGGAATTAAGTTTGCTACATAAATCATCGCCCGCATGAAATTGAATACTTAGCGTTCCTCTCCATTTCACAAGCATTTTTTTTTTAATTTCCTTCGGAGATGATGAAGTCTGAGTTTCTTGTTGATATTAATGAGCAAAAATAAAGGAAGAAGAGGAGCAAATCTGCTAGGCAAAAATCTTGGTGAAATATTTTTATTTATTTAAATATGAAAAAATCACAAGCCTCTATTCCATATTCCTAATTGTTCAAATATAAACCATTTACTGAAATCCCCACTAGTTTGTGCAATGAACACTTATAATAACATGACTGAGAAACCACATCTTTTATAGTTTAGGCCAACATTTCTGTCAGGCATTGCTTTGGTCGGAATTTTGGTTCTGATTAAAGTGTTGACAGTAGCATAAAAAAAAAAAAAAATATGATATTACTCTTATTAAATTTGTACCGGTAGCTCAGTGGTAAAGGCGGCACTCTGTGAATCCAGAGGTTCCAGAGGTCGCGGGTTCGAAACCCAGCCGGGACATGACAAGTTATCCTCCTCCCATTTGGCATTTTTACCACATAATAATATGTCTTGGGCTTACTGCTGGAATAATGGGACTCATTAGTCTAAACGTATAAATGAGGCAATGTTATTATTTCTATTATTACTATCGATTAGAAAAGATGATGAAGAAATAATGAGATGAAATAAACGAGGGATGGAGAACAAAAGTACGAAACGGAAAGCAAGAACAATGAAGCGAGAAAATTTAGGAAATTGGAAACATTATTTTACAAATCAATCTGCACTGCCAAAAGTAGTGAGGGGGAAAACAGACGAATAAAATAGATTGGGGACTTGTGTTTCGCTCAAGAGAACAATTTTCGAGATAAAATTGAGAATTTTGTTACCTTGAAATATGAGCTTTTGAGCGTTGTTGTTGTCGTCTTGAAATTTTGAATCTCTGCTCATTATTAATTTTTTTTTTCTCAGATTTTTTCACCTCTGATTTTTTTTGATTTGAAAATAAAGAAGATATTTCCTATAGGTACCTACACCATACACAACATTATCATATTTATAATTTTGAAATTGTAGACTTCTGAGATATTCAAAGTTGGAGAAGGAGAATGATATTCAAAGACAGTGGAGGAATGACTCAGCACTTCTACCACTGTCTTTACAAGAGGACAAGCTAATAATTGAAAAGGGCCCCCAGAACCAAGCCAATGCTGGTCTACGCACTGTTAATTTATCTCTTTAAAAAGTACGAGTGGATTTTATAAATGTTCAACGCTTCATGTTGCCTGACTTATCGAAGTTGTAGAGCCTTTGAGCTACGTTGATTATAAATCTTTGAAAATATCTAGGATAAACCGGCAAAAAAACTAAATATTTTCCAAGATCGAAGGCATTTAATTTCTTCTTGTTTATACTGTCGAATAGGACTAATATATCCCATTTTTAAAGCAGTAAGCCCAAGACGTATAAAAATTCCGAAAAGGGATGGTAAATTTTACCGGCTGGGTTCCGAACCCAGGACCTCTAGATTGCCAGACCGGCACCGACGCTGTGACCACTCACCCAAAAGAAAGCTATGACTCGTTCTGCTCATTTTCTCTGACGTCACTCAAAGACGGCCCTAATTCAGGACAACCAAGCTCCACCTGAAATGATAAGCCTCATCCATCACCTTCAAGTCCCCGCCTCCGCTCAGCCTGAGTGGGAACGGAGGAGAGGATATGAAAAATATGCGTCGTCTTCTATTTCTTTTCTCAAATTGTGCTTCGTCAAGATAACGTTTTTTTTTTCGGGACACGATGATTCTATTTGTGCGTTATTAGTTGAGTGAGAGAGAGGGAGTGAGTGTGAGTGTGTGTGTGTGTGTGTGTGTGTGTGTGTGTGTGTGTGTGTGTGTGTGTGTGTGTGTGCTGTGTGTTTGAGAGAGAAAGTGTGTGTGAGAGAGAGAGAAAGAGAAAGAAAGTATGAGAGTGAGAAAGGTAGTGAGTGTGTGAGAGAGAGCTAGGGAGTGAAGGAGATAACAGAAGGAGAAGGAAAGAGAGAACGTGCTGAAAGCAAGGAAGATAAGGTTGGGGAGAGAGAGCGAAGGAAAATTCTCCTGAGGAAATTCCTTGATAAGAAGTTTCCTTTTGTTGAAAGGCAATTTTATTACATGAAGGGAAAGCTTTGCTATGTTAGCAGTTGTATTGGACGGACGGCACGTTTCATTTGTTAAGCGACGGTGAGACTGGTGAGAGTGTGTTGGGTGTGATAAAAACATTACAATATTTAGTGGAAGGTAACAACCGCCAGGCAAGGTTAATGCTTAAAGCATTTTATACCAACTAACCCTTATTGTCTTATTATTGTAAGGTCATATTTCAAATTAACGATAAAAAATTCATGCATTGGGTGGGATTCGAACCAACTGATCCCTACGGTACCTGGATTACCAGACTAGCGCGTTAACCACTTGACAACCAGTGCACATTAACCTCACCCAGCCTCACTGCTATTACAGTTTCAAAAAACCTCGCACAGTTGCCCATTCATTCACATCATACCTTTATAATCAGACATATTATATCTTGTCAGACATATACTCCTCAACACACAGACATATCAGACGGAAATTCATACCAACCCTGCTTATCAAACACATCTGATTTTTTCCATCCCTGGTAATCAGAAGAGACAGAGAGAAGGCGGAAAAGACAGCAGATTCCTTACCTCCCCCGGGATCTGATCGTAAGCAGAAATGAGGATGCTGCTGTGACTCGATGGGTTCCGAAGTCCTGATTGAATTTTAGATTCGTTTTCACCCCTTAATATTAATACCTCCTCGACCGCCCCCGTCGTGAAATGGCTGTCTTCATGCTGGTATCTTCTTACCGAGTCTGTTGTGTTGATGTGGATTTGAAATAGCAGACAGCCATGATATTTATGTTTTCTGTTGTGATGATGGTCTGTGGGTTTTACCTACTCTCGTCATAATCTGATGGGTCTTTGGATTTTACCTGTCAGATCACCAGTAAAAGTAATTTCGTTTTCTTGAGATACGTACGGATACCTATGATTATTATTATTATTTATTAATAGGACATATGTGTACTTACAAGTAATTGTATACATTAAAATACAAAATTTAAAACATTATAAACAAGAGAAAAAAAGATAAACAACATAGAAAACGTGTTTTTTATAAATTTTCATTTATATCATGTACCTATAGCCTATAGCATACATACAAGAATGTATATTGAAATACTAAAAAAATATAATAAAAGATAAAATATATACAAATTTCCTAACTGAAGGGCGGGGTTATTGCCTGTGGCAATCTCTTCCACCCAACCCTTAATTTTTGTTATCTCCAACTCTATCTATCTCCGTATCTCTTGGTTGGAGGATTATAGGGTCCAGCGTCGCGTCGAATGCACATTAAATGCACCAGCTCTCGTTCTGTCACTAAAGTTAGGCAACGTCCAGCGAGGTGATAGGCCTGTGGGATGACTGATCATTCAAATTTGAACCTTCGTGATGCCGGCTATTCCCGGCCCCACTCAGGCTACGTGAGCTTAGTTTGAGTAGCTGGTTACACGTTACACAGGACGGTGGTTTTACCCTCTGATTAGTTATGTTAGTGGTCACAATAGATCTAATGAGGTCGCAGTGTTAATTGTAAGGGTTTCACTGAAAACCCTGCAACCAGGTCGGCAATAGGTGAGTTCGGTGCGAAGATTACCCGCACCTTTTTCGCATGTATGAATTCGGTGCCGCCGAAAAAAGGTGATGTATGAGTTCGGTGCGGTCCTAATGACTTATAAATTGATTGTTTTTTTATAATGTACTCTGTTGTTTGTTAACAGTCATCCTGCTGTTATTAAGTTAGTAGATTATGTTGTAGACAGTTACATTCAGCAAGGCTGTCCATTTCCTCCTTGAAGGCCATGCCTAGGGTTTATAGTAGGGTTAGGTAAAATACAATGAAGGCCATGCCTTGGGTTTATAGTAGGGTTAGGTAAAATACAATGAAGGCCATGCCTTGGGTTTATTGTAGGGTTAGGTAAAATACAATGAAGGCCATGCCTTGGGTTTATAGTAGGGTTAGGTAAAATACAATGAAGGCCATGCCTTGGGTTTATAGTAGGGTTAGGTAAAATACATTGAAGGCCATGCCTATAAGGAAAAAAATACTATAATTACCTGATTATCAGGGCAAGTATCAGGGCACCGAATTCATACATGACCTTTTTTAGGCGGCACCGAATTCATACATGACCTTTTTCAGGCGGCACCGAACTCATACATTTTTTTATTTTCCGCACCGAACTCATACGTAGCCACCAGGTCAGATAATAATATTTATGTTAAGTACCTAACCCAGGGTACAATAGTTCTAAATAATGGACGCAACAGTGCAAAGCATAGGAATTTCTTTTAGAAAAGAGCCCTATAAATTAATAATGTAATGTAACCTCACCCAGCCTAGGTCAAGTTGGAAATGCCAATGTCAGGTATTCTTTGTTTGAGAAGAAACAGAATTTTTCGTAGGAAAATTCTGACTAATCTCGGAAACAGGTGTTTGTTTGCCAGCGTCGATGGCGCAGTGAATGCACCGGTTCTAGTAGGATCACCGACGTTAAACAACGTCCAGCGAGGTGAAGACTTCGTGATGCTGGCATTCTAGCCCAACCGAGGCTGGGTGAGGTTCATGTGGGTTACAAGGAATGTGAGTTTCCTGCGAATGGTAACACCCTCGTCGCGATAGGACCATGCAGTGAGAAGTGACGTTAAACAACTAACTGTTTTTTGTTTATGGTGTGGACCAGCGGTTCCCAACCTTTTTAGCTTGGGGGCCCAATAATATTTTTAAAACAATTTTGCGGCCCACCCCTACTTATTTTGCACTATTTTAATCTTGAGTTTTAGCCAGCATTCGCGACCCAGTAGCGAGCTTGGGTTGGGCCCACCAGTTGGGAACCGCTGGTGTAAACTTCTGCTTATCGGCCATGCCTTGATATGTTGAGGATTTGCTGTACCGGCGGCAGGCACTACGCTTGTCTAAATCAGATTTGGTTTCTGGCGATGATTTGTTCCGGGAAGTCCCGTTAAACATCAACAGAATCACTGCACTATACACTATCATGAATATATGTACCTATCCCATGGACTATACATACAGTCCTTGTGATTTGACCATGCAGTTGAAAGTGACGATAAACCCAAATTAAAAAAAATACAGTCCATACAGTGTAGTGTTGGACCAGAGGATATACATATTATACATTGTAGTTTTAAGGACCAGAACACACCAGAAGACTGTTAATGCAGTGAACCATGTTAACAACAGGTATATCAATGCATGTACTAATTCAAATTGTGAACCATATCAAACTTATCAAATCCAATAATTTCGAGTTGCTGATTACGAATTTGACATTTTTTTTTTTTTTAGCTATACACCATTCACTAAACCTACCATCAAATGATCGACTCATGTGGTCACAGCTCACACAATTCACTAAACCTACCATCAAATGATCGACTACTGGCGTCACAGCTCACACAATTCACTAAACCTACCATCAACTGATCGACTCCTGGGTCTAGGTTTAAGGTTACTGTTGAGGATGTAATATATTATGTCCCCATGTTCCCAAGTCCAAGATCACACCTTGATTGGACCCGCCCGTCCTTAAGACAGACATAGGAATACATTAACAATCTTCCGAGATCTAAAAATAGTCATCTGGTTATGTATACGTGTAGACCTGTGTGGAAGATAGGTGTAAATACTGCAAATGGTAGTCTTTGGTGTATGTATTTGTGAGTCAAAAATCCTTCGATTTTCAATACTTTACAAAACAACGAACTTTTTTTTTAAGGGGCGTGGCCCAATATACATGATTTTCTACCACCTAACCCTCAGAGTCTTATGAGAAAAATTCAGTTGTGTGATTGACGTCATATAATATAATAATAATAATACTCTTTATAGTGGAAGGTAACTATATACCAGGCGAGGTTAATGCTCAAAGCATTTTCTACCACCTAACCCTCAGAGTCTTATTATTATCTGGTCACAAACTCAAATTAATGAGGATAAATTCATGCACTGGGTGGGATTCGAACCAACGGATCCCTACGCTACCTGGATTACCAGTCTAGCGCGTTAACCACTTGACTACCAGTGCACGGTAGCTATTTGACCACTGGACCTGGAATGTCCACACTGTGGGGAGTGTGGGAGTGTCCCCATGTGAGTGCGGTCACCACCTCAGATGACGTCACTTGTGTTCTAATGCCACAAATAAACTGGTTTGTCCCCGTTACTTGGAGAATAATGAGATTGATGAGTATGAATACTTGAGCTTGTCTTAAGAAATATGAGTGTAAGGTTTTTGTTGTTTTTTTTTCTGACAGATTTGTTTTGTAAACAATTGTTATTTACATTACAATAGTAACATTTACAATTAGATCGAATAGAGTTCAGTTCTAATGGTAAACGAGAAAATGTTATTAGATACATAGCTGATGTGTAGTACTGTTATATTGTTCTACTTTATAGTATATAATTATTAATTATATAAATAGTTTCTTTTTTTAATGTAAAGTATGTATGAATACCTTTAGTTAGTTTGAAAGCCAACACCTTTTTGTTAGAATAATTTGATTATAAAAACAAATAAATTTTACCTACCTACATTGAGTTCTTTGGGGGACTATAAACCAGCATTGGCTTGGTTGACGTGTACTCATAATCAAGCGGTTAACGTGCTAGTCTGGTAATCCAGGTAGCGTAGGGATCCGTTGGTTCGAATCCCACCCAGTGCTCGAATTTTTCCTCATTCATTTGAGTTTGTGACCACACAATAATAAGACTCTGAGGGTTGTTAGGTGGTAGAAAATGCTTTGAGCATTAACCTCGTCTGGTAGTTACCTTCCACGAAAGAGTATTATTATTATATTATTAGACGTTAATTCACAGTCAAGGAAATTCGTGTACACAACTCTCTACTACTCCTTAGAGTTGTCGAAAAAAGGCGAGTCATCATCAATTTCAATATTGTACCCCCTCCCTTCCCCTCCCCTCCAGCCCCTCCTCCTGTCTTCTTTTGGACATCCTTTCTACTACCGGGGGGCGAGAAATAGCTTCCTGATGTGAGTGCCCTCCCCGCCCCCCGGGGAGATAGCCCCCCCCCCCCCAACGGGGGGTAGCCCTCCCCCGTCGAGGGGGGGACAGGGTGGAGGGGCTCACGCCTTGAGATTACCATTTCGAAGCACGTCCCCACCATTGTCGGGCTGTCTGGATTTCCGCCGATTGAATCTGAAATGAGCTCCACCATCATCAGCATACGGGGCGAGATACCGTGGCACATTGCTCGCTCAGTTTGTGGTTTTCCGCTGTTGCTTTTGATAGTAATTTCCGCTGAGACTTACATATTTTGATAATATAATAATAATACTCTTTAGTGGAAGGTATAGCCACCAGGCGAGGCTAATGCTCAAAGCATTTTCTACCATCTAAACCTCAGACAGCCGGGTCGCGATAGAGAGTCTCCAGCGTCGACTTTGCCAACATCAACCTAAAGTCGATGTTGGTAACACGGGGTCGAAGTGAAGATTTTCAGTCGACGCTGGCTTGACGCTGGAGCAAGGCGAGAGGGGAAGTCCACGCTGGGAAAAAGTAGAATTATCCCCTCCACTTGTATTAACATTTCTGAAAACATCATATTACGATGGAAAACAACGAGTGCCAACGAGTAAAATGTCGAGCGCGGAAATTGGAATTGAGTCAATGAGATAATTTTCCTTAAAGTTGCGCCCCTTTTAAAATAATTTATGAAAAAAAAAAAAAATTCCTTTGAAAAAATTCAATTTGTGAAATTCCTGTTGTTTGAAACTCCTATTTTCCAACATGTCAGATTATCTTTCAGTCTCAGTGATGGTCTGTAGACTCGCAAAACGATTTATTTATTAATTTTTATTGTAACTTAAAATAGTTCTGTTTTTGTGATTCAATGCTCTGACTGATTTCTGGAGCTGGTATTTTACAAATGCCACTACCCCGGAGAGCATGAACAATTCTTGTGCAAGTGAGATCAGGAGTGTCAAAATATCTGAAAACATATCTTTACAAAAGTAGACCCCAGCTTTAAAAATGAATGTGATCTCTGAAGGAGTTCCACACTCCACATGATACTTTCAACCTATTTACATGTATTGTGCATCCAATCTAACACAGCTGCAACCTGAAGATCTTTGGTTGAAACCTATTCAAGGTTCCACCTTCCTTATACATATTGAACCTGACAATGATGATCCCGTATAAGTGAAAGTGACTCAAGTCTGATTCCTCAGTGAAAATTTTGTTGTGTTTCACAATAAACCATCCATTTCCTTAGATGAGTTCATCAGTTACAGTGTGCAATTATAGTTATAACATTTTCTGATAAAAGTCCATCAAGTTGACTGTTCTAAAGTTCCTTCATAATTTCTAGGTTAAAGTGGGCTGGGTGAGGTTGATGTGAGTGACTCAGGCTGGGTGAGGTTAATGTGGATAACTGGTACTATTCCCAGTAAATGTAGGATAAAACCTCCATCATCACTACCTCAGATCAGGACCAAAGCTTCTCATGGATCTTGATTCAACCAGTCTATAATAAACTATAAAAAAAATATTGGAAGTAAAAGTAGAAGAAGAAATAAGTATTGCAAATTTTGACAGTTTTGAATTCTTGTGATAAGCACAATTTTTACTGCAGGTAGTGTGTTGATTTTAATTTTTAAAACAGTAGGTAGTTTATATTATTCAGGATTTGACTACTACCCGTAATCCAAAGATCTATTTTTTTTTCTTTTATTCAAAAATAAATTGCTGTTCCCTCCAAAAATGTGAGGCTGGCATATCTAGCCCTACTCAGGCTGGGTGAAGTTAATGTGAGTAGCTGGTGCAATTCCCAGTTAATGATAAAAATACCATCCTGACACAAATCAGGACAGGGGTTTTTCATGGATCCTCCAGTCTATAATAATAACATAGAAAGAAGTAAAAATAAGTGTTTCAAAATTTCAATGTTTTATTATACAGTTTGTAATATTTTATGCAATTTGGAGATAATGGGGGGGAGAATCTTTCTGAGCCAGCATTGATGGCCCTTTGAATACTCAGGTTCTTGTAGGATCACCAAAGTTAAGCAATGTCCAGCAAGGTTAAGACTTTGTGCTGCTAACATTCAGGCCCAACCCTTCCGGAGGTTAATCATAATGTGGGTATCAGGTTTGTGAGTTTCCTGAAAATGGAGTGTAAAGCCCCCATCATGATATGACCATGCATGTGAAGTTAAACCCAAAATTAAAAAAAAAAAAAAACTTTCTGGAAGCCCTGTTCTTAATCTTACAAAGTTTTGTCTTGAAAGTCATATACCTCTGTTCCATGATTATTTAATTACCCTTATGTATAATATTTAGATATATAAATTTATCTTCATTCTACATAATTATTATATTCTGTTTGTTTCATGTTTTCTTTGTCATACTTCTGCTTTCTATTTTTTTTGCCATGAAAATGGAAAAATATAAGACTGAAAATCAGAAATTGTGTTCTTATTTATTAATAATCTCAAGAAAAAATGTCATTTAGATAAGAAAACGTCACCCATCCATTTTTTATCCTTACTCCTTGTAGCTTAACCTTAACCGGATCCAAACAGAACTATGTGCAAAATTTCAGGTTTCTTGGTCAATTGGTGTGGATTTGTATAAAGAACATCCATACATAATTACATTCATACATACAGCCTTCTTTTATAGATAAAATACCAATAAAATAGGCTAACATTTCAGTAATAATATGCCAATACTATTAGCTGGTATTAGAATTAGGAAACTAGTATATACAAATAAAATTAAACTACAGAATAAGTGAAATGGTAATAAGAAGAAAAGAAATAAATGAGACAATTTATAAAAAGAATTTATTTGTTTTTATATATTTTTTTAGGAGAGAACTTCAAAACATTGTTCTAAAATGCTCATGTTAAGAATACTTTTTTTCTTTTTATTGCATACACACACAGTAATATTGTTTTGTTAGTGTGTATGACTTGTATGCATGTAAACAAAGTTGACATATATGTATACTTAACACTTTCATGATGTCACAACTACTCAAACTTGCTTTACTAAATCTATGCTGAAACCAGGACTTGAACCACCAACTTCCACGGTTAGAAGTCCACCACCTTATCAATCAAGGTACTGAGGTTGGTTAACAGTTCTAAATCTATTCTAGTTAATAAGAGATGTTTCTAGATAAAGGTATTTAAAGGAACATAAATATTATTTAATAAGCACAGTGCCTTGTTCGCCAGACTTGGAAAGCATTTTTTATACTTTATAAATACACTTGAGATGTAAATAATATGTTGGTATTTAATCAGGTTGGTCAGTGATTATCAAGATCTTGAAGAATTGTTGAGAGGTTTGGGTTGATTTGGGAAGATAGTGGTTACAGCTGCTGGTTTTCACAGCTAAATCAGAAGGTTCACAAAGGTACATCTTCACCATTGATGAGTAGTTCTTCCTGTAGGTGTACAATGAATTCACAAGCAAAATTCATCAGACTTCACCTTTTGATAGCTGAATTATAAATGGCACACACACAGTGTCTCAGGGTGTATCAATAAATGACAGTATTGATATATTAGAATGAATTAGATGATTGGTTTAGTTTACTGGTATTGGAGCAAAGTGAGCTTGGCACCTTGACAAGAGTTTTTTTTTCTACAATATCAATGAGAAAGATCTTGGTTGATTTTGATATTATTTTTAAATAATGGAAGAACCGATCGGTTTATTCGAATAATACTAGAATATTATTTTGATTACACAATATAAAATCAAACTACAGAATAAGTGAAATGGTAATTACAATAAAAATTTGTTCAACAACAAGACGGTATTAGAATGCGAGCGACAACAAAAGAACTGAAATGTACTGAAAATGGATGCAAACAAGCCTCAAACTTGATTTTGCGTTTCTCCAAAATGTAGACGCTAGGATTTCACCAACATGAGGTGGGCGAACGCAATTTAACAGGAAAGTAGGGGAAATGGTAGGGTCCAGCGTGTAGATTTTGCCAGCGTTAAGGTGCGCGCGCATCCCCATGTTGCGTTCTTTGGTCGAACGCAAGTTCATTTTAGGAAAGCCAAAATGTACATTTTAGCTCCCAGCGTCCACATTTTGCGTTTGGGCGACCCGGCTGAGAGTCTTATTATTATGTGGGCACAAACTCAAATTAATGAGGAAAAATTCGTGCACTGGGTGGGATTCTGCGTTAACCACTTGACTATTAGTGCACTTGACTTTAATGGAGCTTTTATAAATTTAAATGCAAAAATAATATACAATTGTGGTGGAATGGTTTAGGCGCTGCTTGTCTGTTAATCCAGGTAGTTTAAGGATGCGTTGTTTTGGATCCAAACAATGTTTTAATTTTTCCCTCCTATGTACAATTGTACATAATCTATACTTATAAAAGAGAGTTTCACTCACTGACTGACTGACTGACTGACTGACTCACTCACTCACTGACTCATCACTGTTTCTCCGAACTGGTAAGTCCTAGAAAGCTGAAATTTGGTAGGTAGCTTTGTCTTATAGTCTAGATGTGCAATAAGACGGGATTTTTCGAAATTCCCACTACAACACCTGCCATTGGCGAAAAAGTATTTTTTGCTTTCACGGCCATGCCTCGGCCCGCAAAGCGGGCGACAGCCCGCTAGTAATATATATTTACTGGTCACAATATATTTCACTTGGTCGTAGTGATAACTGCATGGAGTTCCATGTAAAACCCTGCAACCATCAGGTCATATAGTAAAGCTAGCTATTTACATTAAATTACAGAAGGCCAAACAAACTCAGCCTCCGTGGCATAACGGTTTTGACAACTGCCCGTGCCCGTAGTCCAGAGATCCCGAGTTCGATCCCCGGTTGGAGCTGTAAAATTCTGTTCCCTCCAAACACGCGAGGCTGGCATTTCCGGCCCTACCCAGGCTTGGTGAGGTTAATGTGGGTAGCTGGTACGATTCCCAGCGATTGGAGAATAACACCCCCGTCCTGGTCAGGACGTTAGATCCAAATAACATCGTTGGCGTTAGGAAGGGCATCCAGCCATAAAAAACGTGCTCCACCCTACCAAACTCAACTATGAGGTTGAACAATGCCGACCCCAGTAGCAACATGAGCTAATATGGGATAAAGGGAGATATATAAACACACAGACATAAATACTTTCTTTTCTATGTCAGACGGAGAGTAAACATTATTGGATTACACTGAAATGTGTATTAGAAGGGAAAATTATATACATAATTATATAGGTGACATCCTACAAGTTAGTGTACACTAAATATTCAACAATGATGTATTTTAGTGTACATATTATGATATATTGATGTGTAATATAGGTACTGTGTTCTGTCTAGAATACATAGTGAAAATGTTCAGTACACAATAAATTAATAATATTTAGTACAAATATGTTCAATGTACGTTACATACTTGCTCAACAAAAGAAATAATTCAATCTCTGTCAATATTACATGATAAAATTTCTTAACTTGGGATCAAATCCCTTTCGCGTTCATATTCTGTAGCTATGGACTTCTAGGAACCATATCATTCCCCTTGGGCCCCCAGAACCAAGTCAATGCTGGTCTACTCCCTGTTTATAGTCCCCTGCCAGACTGCTGGTCTACTCCCTGACTCATATAGGTTTAGTTTTTTAGCTGTGGGAGTCGTTGAACAGATTCGGTACCAGCCTTGTCAGGCCCAAAATTAATGACACAAATTATTGCCCCCCTAACAGAGTTTCCTGAGCGAAGTGCATTTAGCATTAAAATGTAGAACTAACCGACCCCTCGTGATTGGGTTAGAAAAGTATAACCCAACCGGGAATCGAACAAAGGAACTCTGGACTACGGGCAGTAGTTTCAACCGTTACGCCACGGAGACTAAAGATAATAATAATAATATCGCCTTATTTATACTTCCCGATTAGGACTATTAAGTCCCATCATTCCAGCAGTAAGCTCAAGATATATTATTATGTGGTAAAAATCCCAAATGGGAGGATAACTTGTCTTGTCCCGGCGGGGTTTCGAACCCGTGACCACTGGAATCTCTGGATTCACACATTGCCGCCTTTACCACTGAGCTAGGGGGACGTTAGGCTACAGAAGAAAGCATGAGCACATAGCTTCCTTCATTCCTAATCTTCTGAGAATGGGGAGGTAAGCAAATCCTAAGTTCGCTTTGTACAATTGTTTTTGCCTGGCGTTGTGTCCCAAGCCTGCAGTCTTGTGTTGATGGGTGAATGTGTTAAGGCGCGTTTACATCAACATAACCATACGTTATAGATAAAATAGATGTACATACGTCTTCCCTATGCGCATCAACATCTCCAGACTTAAGCTTTCATTATTTTACTAACAAAAAAAAAAACTCATTTCTGGGTCAGCGCTGCAGCTCGACCCCTTAATAAAGGGGTCGAGCTTTGCTAGGCCCAAAATAACAGTTTTCTTATCTCTTCGGGGAGAAAACTTAGTTATTAAAAAAAAAAAAAAAAAAAAAAAAAACTTGAACCCCCGAATCCGTAAGCATCCGTTGGTTCGAATCCCACCCAGTGCACGCATTTTCCCTCTTGAATTTATGTTGTGACCACACAGTAGTAAGACTCTGAGGGCTAGGTGCATGGTAGAAAATTATTTGAGCATTAACTCCGCCTGGTGGTTACCTTCCACTAAAGAGTATTATTATCATTATTATTCAAGACTATTGTGAACGGTCCTTTTTCTCAAGTGTTAAAATCTGTGCAATTTAATATGCATGGCAACTGCAGCCGGGTTGTTGATTTGCCAGTTTGCCAGTACTGTGGCACCTTGGAAACTGATTCATAGTTTCGTGCTGGAATGTACCAAAGGACATAGGTCTATGAAATATGATGGCATGTATCTACCTTGTGATTTGCATATTGACTAAAAGCTCATATCCGTACCTATGTATGTAGTCATGTACCTGAAACTGTTTTGCAGATACTGTGCTTCTGCATATTATATATACTCAAAACTTTTTTTTTTTGGCATTGGTTGGCAAGGCCGTTCCATACAGCCATAATACTCAAAACTTATGTGTAATGCACACACATAGTGTAGGGCTATGTGTCAGTGTGTCACATTTAATTTAGTAGGTAAGTATTATGTGGACTAAGCTTCTAAACCTTGAGGTTAAAATTCCTGTAGGTCCGAGACATATTGTAGAATTAGAACATCTGAAGCTTATTCTGACGGGTTAGTTTCAAAAGAATCAGTAGCTTGATTGATAAGTCAGCGGACTTGTAACCTGGAGGTCGGTGGTTCAAGTCCCGCTTTCAGCGTAAATTTAGTAAAGCGAGTTTGAGTAGTTGTGATATCACGAAAGTGATTAACATAACTATGATAACTTTTAACTTTTCTGTCAAGTTCTCATGTCCGTTCGACGACATTTTTCGAAAAATGAGACGAGGTTATCTTGGTCTTAGAATGCCCCGTAGAATTTATCCTGAATTTTTCTCTAAAAAAAACTTGGATACCCTGTATATTTACTGGTACATGTAAGTAGATAATGTACCGTGTAAAATAATCCATTTCGTGGTTTTCGTATCAAATTTAGCGGGTGGACGGTGATTCTCGTTTGCGGTACCGAAGTGGTCTTCATTCCGTAGTTTTGTTCCTCGTGTTGAGACAATGACCTCTTGTTTACGAACCTGTAAGATGTTTTTTTTTACTATACTGTGGGATGTTTTTTACAGTTCATACAGTGGAATATTTTTACAGTTTCGTGGAATGTATGTTTTTACTATATGTAAACAACTAAAGAAGAAGAAATAGTGAGTAATTCGAGATTTATTCTGTATTTGAGGCGTCGCGTCGCGTCGCTTTGTCTAGTTTATTCTTCCTTACCTTTATACCTGTCGTTCATGTTTTTAATATGGATCCCCTATTTTATTATTTACTCAAGTTCCCAATATGGACCCCCTTATTTCTTTATTGTTTGTTTAAGTTCCTAATATGGACCCCCTATTTTTTTTATTATTATTTACCCAAGTCCATACTATGGACCCCCTATTTGTTTACTGTTTGCTCAATTTCCTAATATGGACCCCCTATTTTTCTGTTGTAGCCCATCCGCGATCTCCTCAATGGCAGTGGTGCGTCCGACGACAATCTGCCCTGCATATCCAAGAGCTCCAGCACCCCCCTGTTGGATGATCCGAACCCCACCTGGTGAGTCTAAGGGCCAAATTATAAAACAAGATTAAAATTAAAAAAAAAAGCCAGACTGTACCGAAGTCTCCAGTATTCTAGAATTTTATAACACTATTATCAACTTGTTACCATTTGTATAATTTTAATGTTCAATTTTTGTATTTCATTATTTTGTATCGGTCCCCATGGGAACCGTTAATAATTTTTAAATTTTTTTAATAAAATACAGTTTTATGTTCCCATGAAGTTCTAGTGTACTTTTTAGTAGACGCTGATTAAAATATTTAATAACTGTACAATTAAGATAAACTTCTTATTTTTCAATATATACAGAAAAATAAGTTTTCTGTTTTTACTGATTTTAACCATTGTGACTGACATTCGTGTGGCTATCACAGTTATAATGTTTTTCTGTGCTCAGGGAATGGTCTCAGATGAACAAGGCGCATGACGAACGGATAGCGCCCCTTCTGGAAGCCGCCAACCAGAGGCACTACTCAGGTAAGCCAGAGGCACTACTCAGGTAAGCCAGAGACACTACTCAGGTAAGCCAGAGGCACTACTCAGGTAAGCCAGAGACACTACTCAGGTAAGCCAGAGGCACTACTCAGGTAAGCCAGAGACACTACTCAGGTAAGCCAGAGGCACTACTCAGGTAAGCCAGAGACACTACTCAGGTAAGCCAGAGGCACTACTCAGGTAAGCCAGAGGCACTACTCAGGTAAGCCAACCAGAGGCACTACTCAGGTAAGCCAACCAGAGGCACTACTCAGGTAAGCCAACCAGAGGCACTACTCAGGTAAGCCAGAGGCACTACTCAGGTAAGCCAACCAGAGGCACTACTCAGGTAAGCCAACCAGAGGCACTACTCAGGTAAGCCAACCAGAGGCACTACTGAGGTAAGCCAACCAGAGGCACTACTC
Source organism: Bactericera cockerelli (assembly GCA_024516035.1). Lineage (NCBI taxonomy): Eukaryota > Metazoa > Arthropoda > Insecta > Hemiptera > Triozidae > Bactericera > Bactericera cockerelli. The sequence continues at coordinate 49,161,024 of CM044957.1, forward strand.
AGGTAAGCCAACCAGAGGCACTACTCAGGTAAGCCAACCAGAGGCACTACTCAGGTAAGCCAACCAGAGGCACTACTCAGGTAAGCCAGAGGCACTACTCAGGTATGCCATTTTATGCTGTCAGTTTTAGTTAGGACCAAGCACATGACCAAACATCAAAGTTGACTTTACCACAACTTCGATGTTAGTTTACCTACTTTTTTCAATCACTCTGTAGACGAATTTCGGGACTCTGTTGTGGCCGCTTATATTCAATAACATGGTTAGACTATTTTACGTGGTACTGGCTCTACCCCAGGGTCCAGGGTATAGGCCTCCGTTGTGTGCGCACCCAAAGGTGTGTTCATATAAAAAGCGCCGACCATGTTAAAACACACACAGATCAACAAGAACTCATCACTAAACAAACAGAAGTACCATACGTGTGACATACGAAGACTTCACACATTCCAGTGATGCCGATACGCTCTGACTGTGCCCGCCTGGCAGATAGCGCAAAGACCTTCATAGAGAAGATTATGTTTCAGAGATAAACACTCTCATCATGTTCTAGATATATATGTGTGTAGCTTTATTATTATTTTTATCACCCTCGTATAACCATGCGTTTCTGAAAGAGAAGAAACCATATATTATTTAGAGTAATAATAATACTAAAATATAATAATAATACTCTTTAGTGGAAGGTAACCATAATCATCAGGCGAGATTAATTCTCAAAGCATTTTCTACCACCTAACTTTCTACCAGAGTCTTACAATTTCGTGGTTACAAACTCAAATTTATGAGCAAAAATTCATGCACTGGTGGGATTCGAACTAACGGATTACTACGCTACCTGGATTACCAGACTAGCGCTTTAACCACTTGACTACCAGTGTACTTGTATCAAATGTTTTACTTCATAACTTCGTTTCGAATCGAATTAAATAATAAATCTTCTCTTTTTGGAGTTCCGTAGTTCCGTATCAGTGTTGTTATCACTGAATTCTGTGGGAACTAATTTTTTATCGACAACTTGAAGTTTTTTGCTCTGTTTTTTTTTTTTTTTTTTTTTTTTTTTTAACGATTCTGATTTGACTTTCCTTATTTTGTACTTATGAATGTATATGCGAAAGAGGGACTTGTTACCACATACATACGTTCCATACATACTTTAGTACTTGCTAATTCATCACACGCCTAATTGGGTTCTATACGTTGACACATAGAATATAACTCTTACTGGTCGGGCACCTGGTTACCCTAAACTGTGGTAAGCGTTTCAAATCAAAACGGTTGCATTTCTTTGTTATGTCACTGAAAGAACACAAGTAACTTTCTCAAACTTCCTTGAAGTATGCAGGGTGTCCCATTATAAACGAGACAAACAAGCCTGTCCCGGTAGCTCAGTGGTAAACGCGGCACTTTGTGAATCCAGAGGTTCCAGAGGTCGCGGGTTCGAAACCCAGCCGGGACATGACAAGTTATTCTTCCATTTGGTATTTTTGCCACATAATAATACGTCTTGGGCTTACTGCTGGAATAAAGGGACTCATTAGTCCTAGTCGGGCAGTATAAATAAGGCTATATTATTATTATTCCTCACGATAGAAAAAATCTGTGAAAATGAAAGACCCATTTTATAGGTCTAAAGGTAAATAAATTAGTGGTGACCTTTATGTTGAAAGTTACACAAAATTTTACGTTTCCCACACACTTAAGGGATTATTATTGTTATTAAGGGATTTTGAAATTTTTTCCCATATTGGTCAATGAGTGCGAAAAAAAATTAAAAATGAAAAGAACAGAAAAATATATAGAAACATAATTATTATGTCTTAACTAAAGGGCGGGGATATTGCCTATGGCAATTTCTTCCAACCAACCCTGTAGAACTTGACTATAGGGTGTTACTTTTTCCTTATTTTCTATATAAAAAAATATACAGGGTGTTATACTCCTCTGAATAGGGTGTTACTTTTTGCACCCTAGCACTCCCAAGGGGGGGGCACAAAGTACCCACACCTAGAAAAAATGCTCGTAACTTTGATAATACAATACCAATTTGGCTGAAATTTCATGTAATTGTCAGAAATATTGTTTTTCATATTCTAGTGTAGTTTTTTTTTTCAAACGACAACGTGATTTTTTTCAATGTTTGTCAGAATTGTCCGACCAAATCGCTCCGGCCGGGATTCGAACCCGCAATTCCGCTCCGGCCGGGATTCGAACCCGCAACCTACGAGTCAGTAGTCAAGCATGCTAACCACTAGACCACGGAGGTCGGCTCAAACAATTTACTTACTACAGAGAAATTTACTCAAAGTTTAGAAATAAGTAAATAAGAAGTGTAAAAACCTGATTTCATTTGTTCAGAATTGATAAATTAGGAAAAGCCGTTAAATTGGCCTCAAATTAAGAAATTAGTAAAAGAGAAGTGTAAAAACCTGATTTTATTTTTTCATTATTCATAAATAAAGAGAAACAATTGAAACTTTTAAATAAATCAAGATTTTTCTTTATTTTTCTATGTGGGTACTTTGTGCCCCCCCCTTGGGAGTATCTGTTACCTAACAAAGCTTGGGAGTGCTAGGGTTAATTTCTATAAAAAAAATATACAGGGTGTTACCATGTCCAATTGTCCATGTCCTCGTCCTCACAGGCTACAATGTCACCGAGAGCGTCCTGCAAAAGTTCCGCAAAAGCTTCTCTCTCCGCTTCTACAAGAAATCTTCTTCCAACTCCTCCTCTAGTCACCACACCAGTGTGGACTCTACCTCAGCCGCCAAGCCGTACCAGCATGACCTTGAGCCGCCAGACTCGCCGCCGCCCTCCTCAGACCAGAAGTTCAGGTGAGGTGTCCTTGAAAAAAACAATCAATTTCGAAAAAAAAAAAAAAAAAAAAAACACTGCCAATTATGGACACAATACTTCCTCGTGATTGCTTCACATTGTAAACACGTGCCAATTTTGAGATTTTATAGAAAATTACTTGTATCTCCAAAACGGCTCAACCGATTTTCTTCAAATTTGTTTTATATGGTAGAATATTGTTTTTTCTACATTCTAAATTCCACAAAAAATTCTGTATCGGCAAGTCGTGGTCCTTATTTTTTTACTTTTTTGTCCAAAATTTCGGATTTTCTTAAATATCAGAGTCAAATTATAAATAATTTAAAAATAAATATAAATAATCTATGTAAAACAATAATATGCATATTCTCACAAAATTTCATCGAAACCGGGTGTACCGTTCACGAGATATAAGCGTTTAAGTAAAAAGTTAGTGGTCAGGCGCATGGTCTCTTTCACCCAGAACCGCTGGTATGGGACCATCTACAGAATGTCTCCTAGATGTGTGCAAAATTTCATCAAAATCGGTCGAGTAGTTTCCGAGATTTGCGCGTTACAAGGAATCGTTTTAACAGACCGACAGACGGACACAAAACCAAATTTACTCAGTAGGTTGTGAAACGTCCAGAAATATGAAAAAAATTGAAATCGGAGCAAAAAAATATTTTTTTTTACAAAAACGAACACAATACTTCCGATTTCTAATATTAGAAATTTCTCGGAAGTAAAATGGAATCGGAGCAAAAAAGTATTTTTTTTTTTTTACAAAAAACGAATACAATTCTTCCGATTTCTAATATTAGAAATTTCTCCGAAGTAAAAAAACAGTTCTTTCTTTTAACTTATACAGGTAATAGAAAGTGAAAATCAGGTGAGATGTTCTTACAAAACAATAATAATAATACTCTTTAGTGGAAGGTAACCATCAGGCGAGTTTAATGCTCAAAGCATTTTCTGCCACCTAACCCTCAGAGTCTTATTATTATGTGATTACAAACTCAGACATTAACCTTGCCTGGTGGTTATCTTCCACTAAAGCGTAGTATTATGTATTACTTTAAAGTTTAAACGAATCATTTTGTTCAGGACAAGAGAGTCAAGAGATTTCGGAACATTACTGAACAACCTTCAAATTCCAACATGTACCTGACCGGTGATTTTGGTGCTAAGAAGTTACACCATTTTTGGTTCGCGATCTCAAACATGATGCAGGAATCAATCAAATAATTCATTAGGACTTCGATGCGAGTTATCTTATCTGAGTGTATAATTATTGAGTTAGGCTAAGGCCATTGATAAGGCAAGTGTTCGTCTCGTGAAGTGAGAATTGAGTGACTGATGTGGAAGTATATGCACATAAAGGAGTGAGAACTGAGGTCAGGATCATGTCGAACCTGGATATAAGAGAACTGCATACAAGAAAAACCAGGATATAAGAGAAACCTGGATACAAGAGAAACCTGGATATAAGAGAACTGCATACCAGAGAACTGGATAAAAGAAACCTGGATACAAGAGAAACCTGTATAATGTGGATATAAAAGAAACCTGGATATAAGAGAACTGGATAAAAGAGAGAAACCTGGATACAAGAGAACTGGATAAACGAGAAACCTTAATATAAGAGAACTGGATGTATGTAAGAGAGACCTCGATATAAGAGAACAATTTCCAGGTCCAATTTACCTCTGTGCAGGAAAATAACATCTTTATAAGAGAACCTTAATATAAGAGAAAAAAATTCCGATCCCCTAAGTTCTCTCATATCGAGATTGGACTGAGCTATACATACACATACTTCTATAGGAATATTTTGTCTGAAACTAGCCGAATTATGGATAGAAATCTTGAACAGAATTTTTCATCCGAAATTAATATTTTTATAATTTAGCGATACAAAAATCGCCGCAGAACATAATATTTATTCATGTTTCCCGAAGAAATTTTTTTTCGTAATAGAATTGTCAAATTTCTTCACAACACTTGAAGAATTTCGTATTAATTTCATTAATTTAATCCTCACCGCAGAAAATTCGATACTTTTTGTGTGTCGACTAGATGAATTTTCATCAATTGATCGACCAACCAAAAATATTAGTTGAGTTGTCAGCGAAATGAGTACCTCACCAATTTGATGATAGAATAGGTTGGGTGGAAGAGCTCAAGTAATTGATAACTAAAACCTTATGAAAATAAACACCCAAAAAATTGAAATTAATGAGAAAAAATATTTTTTTTCTTCAAAAACGATCACAAAACATCCTATTTCTAATATCAGAAATTATCGTAAGCAAAGAGACAGTTAAACAACGTCCAGCTAGGTGAAAACTTCGTAATGCTGGCATTTCGGCCCAATTCAGGCTGAGTGAGGTAAATGTAGGTAGCAGGTTTGTGGATTTCCTGCGAATGGAGGGTTAGAAGCGACGTTAAACGCAAATAATTCAACAACGTCCAGCGTGGTGAAAACATGAATTGGTGACCGTTCTGGTTGCGAATCAATCCATGGTCATCATGGCATTACACGTTTTGCTGGTTATGCCCGGTCCTAGTTAGGCTGGGTAAGGTTATTTGAGTAGCTTGGTTGTTTGCGTTATTTCACGTCATTTCACATCTTTAGTTGGTACGTCCTGAACTATTATGCAAATGTACGATCAACATTCGTGAGAACATAGGCTTTTTCTAGCCAGTTGTACTCTTGGGAAAACTACAAGCTCTAGGCTTCAACAAATTTTGGCAACACCGCTCCTGACGTAATATTTCACTTTCACTTTCCATTCTCAATCCTTCTCTTCTCTATCCTAATCTCCTAATCCTCTTATAATATTCCTGCTCATTCTTCTCTCCTAATATACGCTGTCTCTCATCCATCATTATCTCTCTCTTCCTTCCTCTCTTTCTCTCTCTCTCTCTCCCTTTTGTTCCTATTTATAATCCCCCATTTCTCTCTCCCTCTCCTTCTCTCTCTCTCTTTTTCTTCCTATTTCTCTCTCCCTCTCTCCTTTTCTCCCCCTCCCTTGCCCTTTCTCTACCCTTGTCTCAAATTAATACTTCTTTTCCCACTACTTTCTTGAATATTAAATTACAAAGTTATCCCTTGCAAAGTACAGAACCATCAATGAAATATGGAAAAGGGATTTGTCACCCATCTATCATTTTTACCCCTCCCTCCCTCTCTCTCTCTCTCTCTCTCTTCTCTCTCTCTCTCTCTCTCTCTCTCTCTCTCTCTCTCTCTCTCTCTCTCTCTCTCTCTCTCTCTCTCTATCTCCCCCCCCCCTCCCTCCCTCCCAATCTGCCTCTCTCTCACTCCCCGTCCTCCATAAATATTAGACTATAAAGTTTAGCCGTCAGAAGTTGGATGTTTAATGTGAATTTGGATTATTGAATAGAATAGAATGGAATGGATGAATCCATGTTGGAAGATTGAGAGGTGGAAAGAAATGAAATATCGAAGAATACGTTCTCTGGGAATCCACCTGTATGAAGTCCAAAATATTATTCTGAAACTGGATTAAAGTTGAGATAAGCCAGACTAAATATTATGATGAAACTGGATTAAAGTTGAGATAAGCCAGACTAAATATTATGATGAAACTGGATTAAAGTTGAGACAAGCCAGACTAAATATTATGATGAAACTGGATTAAAGTTGAGATAAGCCAGACTAAATATTATGATGAAACTGGATTAAAGTTGAGATAAGCCAGACTAAATATTATGATGAAACTGGATTAAAGTTGAGATAAGCCAGACTAAATATTATGATGAAACTGGATTAAAGTTGAGATAAGCCAGACTGTTCCTCAACTCAGGCTAGAGTGCGCTGTGAGTGAATCTCCGACTTGAAGGAGTGTTTGGATTATCTGAACTTTAATCCTGTTGAATAATATTTGGCCCTTAAGACATGGGAAGTCATGTGCCGCTCGTATTTCGACTATAGAATCAAACTATATCTTGTTTTAATATTCGGCCCTAAGAATCTAATTATATCCTGTTTCATAATTCGGCCCTAAGAATATAATTATATCCTGTTTCATAGTTCGGCCCTAAGAATATAATTATATCATGTTTCATAATTCGGCCCTAAGAATATAATTATATACTGTTTCATAATTCGGTCCTAAGAATATACTTATATCCTGTTTCATAATTCGGCCCTAAGAATATAATTTTATCATGTTTCATAATTCTGTCCTAAGAATCTAACTGTATCATGTTTCAAATATTCGGCCCTAAGAATCAAATTGTATCCTGTTTCATAATTCGGCCCAAAGAATCTAAGTGTGTCTTGTTTTATAATTCTGCCCTAAGAATCTAATTATATCCTGATATATAATTCGGCCCTAAGAATCTAATTATAACCCAAAGTCGGTTCATTACGAAGCCACTATTTTCGGCCTCTTATCAGTGAAACGTCTCACCATGGGTTGTGTGTTGAGCAGACTCCTCAGCTGATAAGGACGTCTCAGATTAAGAGTCTGGGCTCAATATTGACTCGCCAAATTCCATTGATTAGCGACGTTCTGTTCTGAAAGTGGATTATAACGAAAATAAAAGGTGAAATAATAATAACGAAGTGGTACAACGAAATATTTTGACGTATTTTATAACAAAAATTTTGTATTTTAACAATCTTTTTTTCTATTATTACTTCCGATAAATTTCTAATATTAGAAATCGGGTATTGTGTTCGTTTTTTTTTCGGACAATCGGACTGAAACACTGACTCATGAGTGCTTTAGTTCGCAATGTTTAATTTTGAAGTGGGTTTATAACGAATTTAGAAATAAATAACGAGCGGTATAACGTATAACAAATTTTGATTCATTTTAAAGATCTTTTTTTCCACCAATGACTTCTTTTTTTTTTTAGCAACTGTCTTCCAACGCAACTACACTTCCGTCAGAAAAAGGTTTTCTGGAGAAAGCAATACTTGACAGGATATTTGCGTTATTCTTGAAGTGTTACATAATTTGCGTTACATAATTTTACATAAAATATCTCTCTAAGCAAATAAAACGTGGAAGTAGTGTTGGTTATTTAATTAAATTAATTTTATGAAATTATTTATATGAATTTGATTAAATTAATTATAATATTTATGAATTTGATTAAATTAATTAAAAATATCTAATACACTTATCTTCTGTACAAGTTATACAATTATAGAAAAGCATTTTTTGTTGTTGAAATACATTACAATAAAAAATATATGTCCCACAATTTTCCTTGGATAGTGTACCAAAATTATTAGCTACCTATGTAGTGTGAGTATACAACAATACATAGGTAATACTGCCCGATACGGACGAAAGAGTCCCTCTCTATATTCCAGCAGGTATTTCGGTGCCATTGTGCATAGTTTAAATTCTCTAACTAAATGTGAAAAAAATCATGTATTGGTTAAGATTCGAACCAACGGATCCCTACGCTACCTGGATCTCCAAACTAGCGCCTTAGCCACTTGACCACCAATTAATTGTACTTACTGATAAGTTTCTAGTCAATGTTTTGAGCCTTAATAAAATCCGTTCTTATTTACAGCAGACGTAAAATACAGGGTGATTACGTTGAGTGGAAACAATTTTTTTTTTTTTAAATAAAATAGCAAATTCCAAGCATGTGTGGGACATACCGTGAAAATTGTAGCTTGAACAAAAATAGCAGCTTTTATTTCATCCAACCGTGCATTCGAATCCCACCCAGTGCATTTTTATTTATTTATTTATTTACACTTTATTTATTTTTACAAAACAATCATCAACAAGGAAAACAATAATTTTAAAAAAAACTTAGAAATATGTACAGAAATAATAATAATAAAGATCAATATTAATTACAATTGTTTTGTAACCCGGGGCGAAGTTAATGCCTTAGGCATTCTCTGCC
>CM044957.1:49174744-49234744 GCA_024516035.1 Bactericera cockerelli
TCATAAAGCAATGGGCAATGTTGGTATGATCAGATCCATTTAATAGAAAGAGAATAAAATGCACTGCCAATTATGGACACAATACTTCCTCGTGAATGGCATTCAAATTTTTCTACTTTTATTATCGCTAGAATCAGAGATTTTTTTACTGAATCACTTTACTTTAAAATACCCAAAATTACATACTTGATGAAAATTGAAGGCAAAATGTCAAATATGATAAAATACCCCTTCAACTTTCGCTGAGTATGCAAACAAGTGGTTCCCAATGCTTGGTAAGGCTTCATTCACCATTGCCTATCTTCAGTTCAAATTTGAAAGAAATCTTTAAAGAGAGGTTATATGTTGACATGTTTTGTTTAAGATTTGACTCGATCTGAGATTTTGGATCAACGATATTAGGCAGATCTTGCGAAACATTATCCCAAATTGGCATAAAAACATCAACATATTATTTCATTCTGTCCATTTCTCATCAAAAATGTCTATTTTGGCCTACCTCGAACTTTCAAAGGTGTGAAAACCTGGCAAAAATGCAAGCATCAAAAATCTGTGTTAACCCATACTTAATAGTTAGTTGAGATCTATTGAAATCAACTTTTGTTTTTCAAAAAACCCTTCAATATCCAAGTTATGCAATCATTTTGAAGGAGCCTTTGTGGCTTTCCTGTTGGCGGTAAGGAAATTTTTTGGGAACCAAAAACGTATATTCTTGACTACTTCTCTCTAAAATTTAGTTTAAAATACCTGAAATTACATACTTGATGAAAATTGAAGGAAAAATGTCAAATATGATAAAATACCCTTTCAACTTTCGCTGAGTATGCAAACAAGTGGTTCCAAATGCTTGGTAAGGCTTTATTCACCACTGCCTATCTTCAGTTCAAATTTGAAAGAAATCCTTAAAAAAGAGGTTATATGTCGACATGTTTTGCTTAGGATTTGACTCGATCTGAGATTTTGGATGTTTTCAGAAATCGAATGAACTTATCTTTCGAACCGTACGTCCGATTTGAATGAACTAAAGTGTTATCGATAGATCTAGTGGATTGTAAGATAAGCTGTTCTCGTTCATTTTCTGTCATTTTACATAAAGGGTTACTTTTTAATGGAAAACACTTTTGACGCACAACTGGGTTAAGAATGGCCTGGGTTATCAAAAAGTATGCATGCGATTTTAAAAAAATCAACGATATTAGGCAGATCTTGCGAAACATTATCCCAAATTGGCATAAAAACATCAACATATTATTTCATTCTGTCCATTTCTCATCAAAAATGTCTATTTTGGCCTACCTCGAACTTTCAAAGGTGTGAAATCCTGGCAAAAATGCAAGCATCAAAAATCTGTGTTAGCCCATGCTTAATAGTTAGTTGAGATCTATTGAAATCAACTTTTGTTTTTCAAAAAACCCTTCAATATCCAAGTTATGCAATCATTTTGAAGGAGCCTTTGTGGCTTTCCTGTTGGCGGTAAGGAAATTTTTTGGGAACCAAAAACGTATATTTTTGACTACTTCTCTCTAAAATTTAGTTTAAAATACCTAAAATTACATACTTGATGAAAATTGAAGGCAAAATGTCAAATATGATAAAATACCCCTTCAACTTTCGCTGAGTATGCAAACAAATGGTTCCAAATGCTTGGTAAGGCTTTATTCACCACTGCCTATCTTCAGTTCAAATTTGAAAGAAATCCTTAAGAAAGAGGTTATATGTCGACATGTTTTGCTTAAGATTTGACTCGTTCTGAGATTTTGGATGTTTTCAGAAATCGAATGAACTTATCTTTCGAACCGTACGTACAATTTGAATGAACTAAAGTGCTATCGATAGATCTAGTGGATTGTAAGATAAGCTGTTCTCGTTCATTTTCTGTCATTTTACATAAAGAGTTACTTTTTAACGGAAAACCCTTTTGACGCACAACTGGGTTAAGAATGGCCTGGGTTATCAAAAAGTATGCATGCGATTTCAAAAAAATTAACGATATTAGGCAGATCTTGCGAAACATTATCCCAAATTGGCATAAAAAATATCAACATATTATTTCATTCTGTCCATTTCTTATCAAAAATGTCTATTTTGGCCTACCTCGAACTTTCAAAGGTGTGAAAACCTGGCAAAAATGCAAGCATCAAATCTGTGTTAGTCCATGCTTAATCGTTAGTTGAGAGCTATTGAAATCAACGTTTGTTTTTCAAAAACGCCTTCATATTATCATGTTATGCAATCATTTTGAAGGAGCCTTTGTGGCTTTCCTGTTGGCGGTATGGAAATTTTTTGGGAACCAAAAACGTATATTTTTGACTATTTCTTTCTAAAATTTAGTTTAAAATACCTAAAATTGCATACTTGATGAGCATTGAAGGCAAAATGTCAAATATGGTAAAATTCCCCTTCAACTTTCGCTGAGTATGCAAACAAATGGTTCCAAATGCTTGGTAAGGCTTTATTCACCACTGCCTATCTTCAGTTCAAATTTGAAAGAAATCCTTAAAAAAGAGGTTATATGTCGACATGTTTTGCTTAAGATTTGACTCGTTCTGAGATTTTGGATGTTTTCAGAAATCGAATGAACTTATCTTTCGAACCGTACGTACAATTTGAATGAACTAAAGTGCTATCGATAGATCTAGTGGATTGTAAGATAAGCTGTTCTCGTTCATTTTCTGTCATTTTACATAAAGAGTTAATTTTTAACGGAAAACCCTTTTGACGCACAACTGGGTTAAGAATGGCCTGGGTTATCAAAAAGTATGCATGCGATTTTAAAAAAATAAACGAAACTAGGCAGATCTTGCGAAACGTTATCCCAAATTGGCATAAAAACATCAACATTTATTTTTTTGAAATCGCATGCATAGTTTTTGATAACCCAGGTCATTCTTAACCCAGTTGGGTGTCAAAAGTGTTTTCGGTTAAAAAGTAAGCCTATATGTAAAATGACAGAAAATGAACTAGAACAGCTTATCTTAAAATCCACTAGATCTATCAGTAGCACTTTAGTTCATTCAAATCGGACGTACGGTTCGAAAGATAAGTTCATTCGATTTCTGAAAACATCCAAAATCTCAGATCGAGTCAAATCCTAAGCAAAACATGTCGACATATAACCTCTTTTTTAAGGATTTCTTTCAAATTTGAACTGAAGATAGGCAGTGGTGAAGAAAGCCCACTTGTTTGCATACTCAGCGAAAGTTGAAGGGGTATTTTATTATATTTGACATTTTGCCTTCAATGCTCATCAAGTATGCAATTTTAGGTATTTTAAACTTAAATTTTTTCTACGTACATTTTTAAATTTCATTTTTCTCAGTGTAAAAATAGTATTTAGCTGTACAATACACCCGTCAAAAGTAAAAATAGTATTTAGTAGAACAATACACCCGTCAAAAGTAAAAATAGTATTTAGCTGTACAATACACCCGTCAAAAGTAAAATTAGTATTTAGTAGTACAATACACCCGTCAAAAGTAAAAATAGTATTTAGCTGTACAATACACCCGTCAAAAGTAAAAATAGTATTTAGTAGTACAATACACCCGTCAAAAGCAAAAATAGTATTTAACTGTACAATACACCCGTCAAAAATAAAAATAGTATTCAGTAGTATAATACACCCGTTAAAAGTAAAAATAGTAACTATGTACGAGTACTTGGTACCGCTCTTGGGCATAATATTATAATATGGTAGTCACTTTTAACTTGCAGCAAAAGAATCATACACGTGAAAAAAGATTTATCATTCGTCTGGCAGGTTTCAAATTATTCAAACTAAATAAATGTGGATATGTGGAATCGCTCCTGTATTCTACATATCCAGGTATTCCGCTTGGGCTGTGTTTCATCTAAACAAATTTCTCTTCCATTCATTCCACTTTTCAGGTAAAAGAGGTACCTAATTATATTAAGAACAATCAATGCAAAAATTCAAGCTCACGATTAGCTCGGTGGCTAAGCACTCGTACAAAAGGTCCGCGGGTTCGATCGCTGGAGCCGACAAAAAATATCGTTACATAATATCGTTACATAATTTCGTCACATAATTTTGGTTATGTGCCAGAGCAAAGACATGAAAATGTCAAAAAACGCTTGCATACGAGTCTGCAACCATTGGGACATTTTCATCTTTACTATTCAAGGTCCAAAACCCAACTGACCAAATTTCGTATTGTGCGCATGACACATACCTTCTCTCTTCTCTCCCTCTACAATTCAATACTTCGCCATTGTGCGCATGACACACACTTTCCCTCTTCTCTCCCTTTACAATTCAATATTTCGTTACATAATATCGTTACATAATATCGTTACATAATTTCGTCACATAATTTTGGTTATGTGCCAGAGCAAAGACATGAAAATGTCAAAATTGTATTCTAAATTTGGTTATAGTTGATTGTAAGGGATACCATCCGGTGCTCTCGTGATGACCCAGCACCTAAATGGGTAGTAATGAGTCACTTCTCGCCCATTAATACAAACCACAAAGGTCTATAGTAGCTCCTGTTTCATGGCTAAGAAATAAAAAAGTCCTTGAAACAATCACCTTTTTTTTTTTTTTTAAAAAAAAGAAACAAAATCAAAATTTATGATCACGGATCCGTTCCACTTGTAGATTTAGTGAGCACTCGCTGAGTATTTAATTATGTTCAACTTGTAGAGGTTATTGTAAAGCCTTATTATTCCTCAAATCCTCATACTTATACGAGAATTCTATTTGAATTACTTTCCAGCTGCAGAGGTAAAGAAAGTAGATTTACTGGAAATTTTCCAATACACATAATAAATGTAAATTATAAATTATATTACAGGATTAAACAGATACAAAATTACACTTAAAGAGTATCTTGGACTTCCAGAGGTCGGGACGAGCAGTTGAAACAAAAAAAAAAAATTAACGAAGTTTCAACAAAAAAAAAAAACCGTAGCTTCGATACTGATTTTTGGTTCGTCTAATTATTGCTGCGTAAGAATATACGTAAAAGAAAAATCAATATTTAGACGAACATCAATTTTATTGGGTTTTTTTGTAAAATGAGAAAGACTATCCAATATTTATTTTTCAAATTATTAATACAATTTCTTCAACTCATTCTCTATGCGCCAATGCCACTCAGAAAACTTAAAAAGTTATATTTCAATGAAAATGGAAAAAGGAATTAGCCGAACCTCTCATGGTTCGGCTAAGTATTGGATATTTGTGTAAAGTTCGGCTAAGTATTAATTTTTCTTTTACGCGTTCGGCTAATTATTAATCCGTAAACACACACACACACACACACCCTCTCTCTCTCACACACACGCCCGCTAGTAGTGAGTAGTGTTCGTACAGATCTCTCTCTCTCACACACACACACACACACACACACACCCTCTCTCTCTCACACACACGCCCGCTAGTAGTGAGTAGTGTTCGTACACACACACACGCGCGCGCCAGAAGTCGAGTCAACTACTCGTTCACTGTCCCGGTAGCTCAGTGGTAAAGGCGGCACTCTGTGAATCCAGAGATTCCAGAGGTCGCGGGTTCGAAACCCAGCCGGGACATGACAAGTTATCCTCTCATTTGAGATTTTTACCACATATTAATACGTCTTGGACTTACTGCTGGAATAATGAGACTTAAGAGTCCTAATCCGGCAGTATAAATAAGGCGATATTATTATTATTCACTCAAAAGTGTTCTTCTGTTTTAAAAGTTGTCTTAACTTAAGTACAATATTTTCCCCCTGTGATAGTCTGATGATTAGCTACTAGTTGATTACGTATTATTTGAACTGTTTAGTCTCCTCTAGTGTTGTACTCTATAGTAGTTGTGTAAATATTTTATGCTTTACCAGAAATAGTCGCTAGTAGATTTTTATTAATTATATTTTATTTTTTTAAATCAGTTATCTGGCGTGGAGGCTACTTTGATCGTGAAGGAGGTTCCTCCAGGGTGCTGAGACGAAAAAAATCCGTTATACTGTGTTCCCTTAAGATATATTTAATTTAAAAACCGACCTCAGTAACTTAATCGATAAGACGGCGGACTTGTAACCTGGAGGTCGGTGGTTCAAGTCCCGGTTTCAGCGTAGATTTAGTAAAGCTATAGTTTGAGTAGTTATCATATTTGTATTAATCACTTTCGTGATAACACAATTACTCAAACTAGCTTTAAAAAATACACGCCGAAACCGGGACTTGAACCACCGACCTCCAGGTTACAAGTCCGCCGCCTTATCGATCAAGCTACTGAGGTCGGTTAGCGAGTTTGAGTAGATGGTTGACACAAATATGATAATATAAAATAACATATTTTTATAAAGATAAGTTTTAGATGAAAATTAATTCGGGCAAAACTGAGTTAAGCTTGCAGTGAAATAAGGCTTTCGCTTGTTTTGTCTTATTATTTTCTTAACTGTCAGCGCAAGACAGGTAGCTACTTTCTATTTACGTTAGCCATTTATTTTTTGTTCTCCATCGAATAACCCGGAGTTTCTCACCTGAGGTTTGCTTCCTCTCCACCCAGGTAAGAAGGAGCGGTGTGGCTTTCAGCTCGGGCTCAGAAGGCAAACCGTCCCGCCCCTCGTCTGAAGTGATGAACCAAGTTCTTATAGACAAACTCAAGGTGAGTCCTGAGAGACATTCAACTCACTCACTCACTGAATGATTAACTCACTCATGGATGCACCTGCACATCAGAAAATAATCTCAACACCTATCTCAAGGACACGAAAGATTGTCACACTCACTCACTGATTGTTGCACTCATTCACTCACTCACTAACCGATTGTCTCACACACTCACTGACTGATTGATTAACTCATGCTCTCACTCACTGATTGTTGCACTCACTCACTAACCGATTGTCTCATTCACTGATTGTTGCACCTACTCACTCACGGATTGTTTCACTTACTCACTTGCTAACCAATTTTCTCATTCACGTACTCACTGATTCTTGCACTCACTCATTCACTGATTGTTGCAGTCTCTCACTCATTCACTGATTGTTGCATTCACTCACTCACTGATTGTGGCAGTCACTCACTAACTGATTGTCACACTCACTTATTCACTGATTGTCTCACTCATTCATTGTTGCACTCACTCATTCACAGATTGTTATACTCCCTCACTCACTGATCGTCGCTTGCACTCACTCACTCATTCTCTGATTGCCTCACCATATATTTCATATTATGGTCTCTTTCGTCTAAAACCATCTTTTAAATAGATATCTAACAAAAGACTCCAAAAAGTTATTCTTAACTCAATAAAATTGCAGTCTTGTATTGAAGGTGGGTAAATATTAGACTAGTAGTTAGTGTCTGACTATAGCTAGTAGTAGATGCATGTTTTGTAGATACAGAAAATTGTAGCATTGTTCGCTCTATGCAGTTTTGCATGCAATTGATGCATTCTGGTTTTTAAAATGCATTTCAGAGACGAAAAATTGCCGACTCCGCCGAAACCCGGGTCCCTCAAGCTGAGTGTGCTAATCACTCGGCCATGGTGACTTAAGTATCATACCAAGGCCTCTACTCTCACTACCAAGAAACTACTCTCACTCTTATAATCCCTTAATCTCCCACTCAACTGTCACACATCGCAATCAGATTAGTTAATTTGAACGCAATAACCAATCAGAGTGCGTTATGTGATGGTTAAAACGGAGATTCGGGGATTAGGAGAGTGGAGAGTGTTTTCTGGAACGAGGCACAGGAGTCATTCCAGAAAAAACTACCCTGAAAATTCTTCCTCTGTGACAGTTAAAATTTCAACTGTCAAATCTCGTTCAAGTAACGCAATGAGAGTTGTGTTGTTTACTGAAATAACCCAATCAGAGTGCAGTTGAAAAGGAGATTTGGGGATTATGAGAGTGAGAAGCCTTTCTGGAATGAGGTCCATGTCTTCCGATCCCCCCCTCTCTCTCTCTCTCTCTCTCTCTCTCTCTTTCTGTCTGTCTCTCTCTCTCTCTCTCTCTCTCTCTCTCTCTTGGTAAGCGGTGCTTCCTCTCAACCTCCTTGTCAAATCAAGAGCTTTCAACTCAACAATCGAAACATGTCAACATCAAACTAACGAATGCCGTCACAAATGAACCCAGAGACACACACACACACAAAGCGAGCGAAGAAACAACCACTCTTGGGTATAAAAATGTGTAAATGGGTCAAAAATGGCCGGAGGATGAAAAGAAAAGAAGAAATATATCTCGTCTCCGTGAAAACTACGGTTTTATGAGTTGTGTTGGTGATGTCAGGTTTCCCTGGAGGGCGTTCATTTAGCTTCACTTGTGTGTCTCTCTCCACAACTTTCACACCACGGTCCTCCCTTGTCTTTATTTTATGTCCGTTCTATCATTTCCTTCTTTTTCTTCCTGCATTTTGCCTTTTCTAAACCTTCTTGCGGTCGGCATTAGTCAACCTTGATTAATTTTCCCCACCTTCAGCACAAGATTTTTATCTTTTGAAGGTGGGTATACCCTCATTATTTGTTGAAGGTGTTTATTTGTGAAATACAAATACATGGAAACTTAAAAATAAATAAAAATGTCACCTCTATCATCTGCCTTTACTTTGCCTTTTCCCTTAACTACTTGGGGTCGACATTGGTCAACCTCGTTTTATGTCACGTCTATCATCTGCCGTCACTTTGCCTCTCCCTAACCTACTTGGGGTTGACATTGGTCAACCTCGTTTTTATATCACGTCTATCATCTGCCTTCACTTTGCCTCTCCCTAACCTACTTGGGGTCGGCATTGGTCAACCTCGTATCCCTACTATATTTTTCTTTCACTTTGCCTTTCCCTAACCTACTTAGGGTTGACATTGGTCAACCTCGTTTTATGTCACGTCTATCATCTGCCTTCACTTTGCCTCTCCTTAACCTACTTGGGGTTGACATTGATCAACCTCGTTTTATGTCACGTCTATCATCTGCCTTCACTTTGCCTTTCCCTAACCTACTTAGAGTTGACATTGGTCAACCTCCTTTTATGTCACGTCTATCATTTGCCTTCACTTTGCCTTTCCCTAACCTACTTAGGGTTGACATTGGTCAACCTCGTTTTATGTCACGTCTATCATCTGCCTTCACTTTGCCTTTCTATAACCTACTTGGGTTTGACATTGGTCAACCTCGTCTTCTGTCCCTACTATCTTCTTCTTTCTTTTCGACTTTTTCTAAACCTACGGTCGGCGTTGGTGAACCTCGCTTTATTCCTCTTCTATATTTATCTCTTTTTTAATGAACATTTATTTAAAGAGATGACCATCGCAAGTGAAGTCAATACCCCTCTATCTCTGTCTGAAAATCTAAATATGCATTAAAAAATGAGAAATTATGGGAATAATAATCTCTTCTTTTTTTTCATTTGGTGTGAGATGTCACACCAGATTTTTTATTGCTGTTCCAGCGTATATTTGGTAAAGCGGGTTTAGGTAGTTCTGATATCGCGAAACAGATTAACACAAATATTATTATGATAACTAACTTTATTTTTAAAGCAACTAAGCACATTTTTTAGCATTTGTACATATTCATGTAATATCTATTAGCAAACAGTCTATGGCGCTTGGGGATTGCTAGTAATTATTAATTGTAATTGGGACAATATGAAATCAATTTTTTACCCGTACCATTGTAAAAAATTGATTCCATATAATTCTCAGTTGACTCATTTACATGTTTCTTCTAATTAATTCTAATATTAATTGTTGTTTTAAATGAGACCGACATCAGTAGCTTGACCGATAAGGCGGCGGACTTGTAACCTGGAGGTCGGTGGTTCAAGTCCCGGTTTGTTGCCCTACTTTTTTTTATTTTTTTCTTTTTTTACCACGTAAATCAATGGTTTTTTTTGCATATAATTTAGAATTCTAAACTTTTAGTGGGTGAGTGGATTTGTGTGTATGTGTACACTTTAAACATAATAATAATATACATAATCTTCTTCTTTTACTCTGTCTTATCCCGCTTGAGCAGGGTCGACGTTGTTCAACCTCATGGTTGAGGTTGGTTGGTTTTGGCACATTTTTTACGGCTGAATGCCCTTCCTAACGCCAACGATTCTATTTGATTTAACGTCCTGGATTAGGACGGGGGTTTTACCTTCCATTCGCTGGGAATCGTACCAGCTACCCACATTAACCTCACCCAGCCTGGGTAGGGCCGGAAATAATAATAATAATACCTAATATCCCCTTACATATACTGCCCGATTAGGACTATTAAATCCCAACTGCCGAGGTAAGACTGAAAAGTCCCTTTACTCCAGCAGTCAAACAGGTCTTATATATTTTATGGGATAAAATTATGTTGTAAAAATAAAAAATGGGAGGATAACTTCAAACATGTTACATTCATTTTCATTCGGTGTTTTTTCATTTATTTTCACTTGTTCTCATTTCATGTTTAAAAACCCCAGTAATGAAGTTCACCTTGTGAGATTGAATTCCTCTCATTTGCTTTTTCAATTAAAACTTACACATACGTGGGTCGCTTCTACAAATGTGGTTTTTGTTCTCAAATTATACAAAACATGTTCTCTCTTTTCTCTCCCAATTGAAAGAAAAGTATTCAATATTGTTCCCGAGTTGTTAAATTTTCTTTTCAATTCTGTTTAAAAGTTGCTACATTTTTTTTTTTTTTAACTTCTGTTCATGAGTTGCAAAATTTTCTGTTCAATTGAAAGAATGCTCTTCGATTCTGTTAACGAGTTACTAAATTTTCTTTTCATTCAATTCTATTAAACAGTTCTTACATTTTTCGTAATTTCTGTTCATGAGTTGCAAAATTTTCTGTTCAATTGAAAGAATGCTCTTCAATTCTGTTCACCAGTTGCTACAATTTCTCTTCAATTCAAATAAAAATCTTAAACTCTGTTCAGGAGTTCCTGCAATTATTTCTCTTCAATTGAAAGATAAATCTTCAATTCTGTTCAGAAGTTCCTACAATTTCTCTTCAAATCAAATAGAAATCTTCAATTCTGTTCAGAAGATCCTACATTTTCTCTTCAAATCAAATAGAAATCTTCAATTTTGTTCAGGAGTTCTACATTTTCTCTTCAATTGAAAGAATGCTCTTCAATTCTGTTCTCGATTTGCAACATTTTCTCTTCAATTCAAATAGAAATCTTCAATTCTGCTCAGGAGTTCTAAATTTTCTCTTCAATTGAAAGAAAACTCTTCAATTTAAAGAAATATTGTAGCAACTCGTGTTATCGAGAGAATGAAAAACAAGTCTTCACCTTGGTTCTCGAGTTATTTGAGATTCTTGAGAATTATAAAATATACACGTAACAATTATTATAAGTATATAACAATAACTTGAGAAAGTATATAACAATTATATTATGTGTATAGGTTTTTGTAGGGTAGTAAAATATTTGCAATCTTCGTGGAGTTAGCTTTCCACATGGCTTGACTCCAATTATTTCTGAACTACCCTTGACATACATTGCATGAAAAATTTGCTTTCCTGCTTCTTATACCCTCAGCTTTCCCATTCCGGCTATTCGTTGTATTTCTTGAATTATTTTTTTCGTTGAAATTCCATGTGAGAAGTCCATATTCCGTATAATACAGTCGAATTTGGACATGAGTAAATCCTTGATAGAAGTCATAAGAGAACGATTTCCAAGTCCAATTTACTTCTTTATAAAACAAAATAAAAGATTATGTATTCTGACCTTTGAGACCTTTCTGGAGACCGCCCGACTCCCGGATTACTTCAGTGCAGATCAAGGATCAAAGGAAAGAACACGTCACATGTTTTAATAAGAAACGCAGTTCCCCTGCTCTCCCACTGTTTGTATCTCGTTTTATTTGCCATACTAGGGACTCAAACCACTGACCTCCGGGTACGAGTCCGCCGCCTTATCGATCAAACTGCCGAGGTTTTTTCTAATATTAGAAATTTCTCGGAAGTAAAATTGATTTTCTGAAAGTTCAAACAGAATGACAGTAAATTGGGGTACGGTGACCAAGTTCCGGTATTGAGCTGGTAATGAAATGAACATAAAATACCAAGATGGACACTTACACATTGACAAGATATGTATATGTACAGTTGTATACAATAGAAATAAGGTAAATAGAACATACACAGGTATAAGTAATATTTTATATACAACTAGGATTCTTTAAATGATTTTTTTAATTTAAAGAATCCTAGTTTTATATAAAATATTACATATACCTAACATTACTTAGGATTTCTAATATGAACTTCATAACAAATAAGAACATACATAGACAATTATACATAAAATATGTCCATACTATAAAGAGAACGTAAAAAGAACATAGGTACATAGAAAAACATAGATATGATAATATGTATGTACAAAAGAGAAGAAAAAAAAATAAATAAAGATAAGATATGTATAGCTGTACATGTACAATAGAGAGAAAATAAATACAACATACAAAAAAAAAGATTTGTATGTAAAAGAGATAAATTCATATAACATACATAGATAAGACATACATAATTATGTACAAGTAAGTACATGCAACAGCTGAGTCTTAAAAAAAGATGTTCAATCTGTGCTTTCAAGCAATAAAAATACACCAAGTCCTGTGCTTATCTCTTGTCTCTCTACATCCTTCGAGCTGGAAAACTGTTCTAGTGTAGGAGGAGAGATTGACAGCTAGTGGGAGGAGAGAGGGGAAAGATTGACTAGGAGAAGGGAATATTGACTGGAAGAGGGAAGATTGACTAGGAGAAGGGAATATTGACTAGGAGAACAGAAAATTGACTAGGAGAATGAAAGATTAACTAGGAGAAGGAAAAATTGACTAGAAGGAAGGAAGATTGACTAAGAGAAAGGAAGATTGACTAGGAGAAGAGAATATTGACTGGAAGAGGCAAGATTGACTAGGAGAAGGGAATATTGACTAGAAGAAAGGAAGATTGACTTGAGAAAGGGAAGATGACTAAGTGAGTGGAAGATTGACTAGGAGAAGGAAAAAGTGACTAAAAGAAAGGAAAATTGACTAAGAGAAGAGAAAATTGACTAGGAGAAGGGAAAAGTGACTAGAAGAAGGGATGATTGACTAGGAGAGTGGAAGATTGACTAAGAGAAGGGAAGATTGAGTAAGAGAAGGGAAAATTGACGAGGAGAATGGAAAATTGACTAGGAATGATTGGAGAAAAGGGATGGAAGATTGACTGAAAGTTGAGGAAAGGGAGGGAATTTTTTGCCTCAAGCAAAATGGGTGAGGGAAAAAGTGGAGGGACCATTTGTCCCTCGGGAATTTTTTTAATATCCCTTATAGAATGAAGACGAAATTTGTATGCATTGAGTTTGTGTATTGCATACAATTTTTCTTGTAATTACATTTTCTTGTAACCCTTTGAGACGTGATAGCATTTCTTTTATGCGACATTTTCTTTTACAAGTTAAGTTTCTCTTACTTTGTGTATCTCGACACGATTTTCTTTCATGAGATTTCTTCTCTTTCTGTGCCATTTATTTGCTTCACTGTGTAAGTACAAGTATAATGTTTCTCGAGGCACCTGTCTGTGTCGCTAGCTCATTGATCGAAGCGTGTGTCGGGTATTCCAGAGGTCGCGGGTTCGAAACCCAGCCTGGACATGACACGTTATCCGCCGAATTTACCCCGTCTTTTATTCTCAGTTTTTTAATTTTGAAGAGGGGTATACCTTCCGATTATTTTTTATTGTAATAATTGTATCTGTGCTAAATAAATGGAAATGTTGTTTTAAAAAAATGGGGGTTTTGACCACATGATAATACCATCTTACGCTTACTGCTTGAATGACGGAACTCACTTAGCTCTTAGCTAAGTGGTAAATGCGACACTCTGTGGATCTAGAGGTTGCGTGTTCGAAAGCCAGTCGGGACATAACAAGTTATCCTGCTGAAATTATGGGACTTATTTGTCCTAATCAGGCAGTCTTTCTGGCTGGGGGACTATAAACAGGGAGGAGACTATCAGTCTGGCTGGGAACTATAAACAGGGAGTAGTCGAGCATTGGCTTGGTTCTGGGGGCCTTGTCAATTATTAGCCTCCTTGTAAAGATAGTGGTAGAAGTGCTGAGTAATTCCTCCACTGTCTAGCGACCATCGTTTACGATTACGCCACCCTATGATGATGATGCATCGAGCAGTATAAATAATGCGAATATTATTATTATATTATTTCGCAAACATTTTTGCCTTTTATTTAATAATAAAAAAAAAATCAGTTTTTCTCCACTCATCTCCTTATTGAGCTTGTCCTTGAAACACCTTATTTGGATGTCATGTCTTCTTAGAATTTTGACTTGAAATTTTGATGCTTAAAATTTTAAAATTCTAGCAGGACTTTATGCTGCCATACCGGCGCGTGCCTGGCTAGATTATTATTATAACAATCCTTCTCTCTGTATTCCAGGCGGAGCTGCAATCACGAGGTCTACCAAGGAGGCGGGGACAGCCAGTGAGGCGGACCCACAGTGACCTGGGAGGTCAACGCCTCTTCCACTGGGACGTGTGCAACAGCTACCGGAAGATATTGGCCACGCCCTCTCCCGTCAAGACCCGGGTGGAGAATCACAGTGACGGAAGCACTGCCAAGACGTGAGTAGCTTCCGTTTATTTTTTTTTTTTGTAAGGGTTTAATGGCTTATAAAGTTATTATGTACCAAGTTCCTAGTCAAGCCTGTTTATATGTTAAAATCTATACTTAAAAAAAAAAAATAATAAAAAAAAAATTAAAGAAAAAACCCAAGTTCTCACTATGGCTGATCGCACATAGAAAAATAGAACAGAATATACCTTGTTTTATAGAATAGAATATATACCTATAATATACCTTGTTTATATTGCCGAGGTAAGACTGAAAAGTCCATTTACTCCAGCAGCAAAAAAGTCTTATGTATTTTATAGGATAAATATTTTTAAATATGTCGTTCAGAACGAGCCAACTTTTCTCTTGAGTCTGGCTGGAGAGCATCACTCCCCCCCAGCTGAAGCCAAGCTGGTTACAAAAAAAAATATTTATCGTCTAGCTTAATATCATATGATTGTATCTTATACCTTGGTCCGTGGGTTCGAATCCCACCCACTGCATGAATTTTTTGGAAGTGTTGGCCGTTGGATTTTTTATTTCTATTTCTATGTAACTATTCTATGTACTTTATTGTAAATAAAACTTGATCTAACATGTGTTAATAATAATTTTTCCTCGTGAATTTGAGTTTGTTATAGAAGAAACTGGAAACGCAGAGCCAGTGAATAAAATTTCTAATTCAACAAATCAGCATTGCCACTCAAAGAGGCAATGCTGGAAGCATATTGTCAGTGCTTCCAATGAAAAGAGATGACACCTTGTTTTACATATAAATAAAAATTAGTTTGTGACCACACAATAATAAGACCTTCCACTAAAGAGTTTTGTTATTTCATCTGTCCTCACAGGAAAAGAGTGAGGGTCCATCACCCCCTCAGGAGGTCCGTGAGTCAGCCCCTGGGAATCAATGAGTTGTCGCCCCTGCTCAGGAGGAAACCCATCGGTATGTTTCCATTTCCTCAGAAGTTACACTTAGCTTATAAGAGATGTATTGTTTATAATATCATTGTTGTACAAATTAATAAAAGTATCAATTCAATTCAATTTCTCTCAATCTGTTATATGTTTTCAATTGGGACCGACCTCAGTAGCTTGATCGATAAGGCGGCGGACTTGTAGCCTGGAAGTCGGTGGTTCAAGTCCCGGTTTCAGCGTGGATTTAGTAAAGCGAGTTTGAGTAGTTGTGATAACACGAAAGTGATTAACACAGATATAATAACTAACTTGCAATTTAGCTTGGGTGGGTAATTTTGTGATTACAAAAAAAAATGTTTTTTTTTTATATTTTTTTTTTCTTCTTAGGCACTTTAACCAATTATGATTTCTTTATATTTATACTCTATCAAATTAATACTATTGATAGTATCAATTCTTTTCTATTCATATTCAATTCCCGTATTTTCTATCCTATCCTTACTTACTTTACTTTACGAGTCCGGGACATCAATTGCCTTCATATGGTTTCTTGCCAATAACGAGCGACTTCTACTGCCTGGTTGTTGGCTTCTAGAAGATCTTGTGTGTTACATTTTGTTCGAAGTTTTGGACAGACCAGGAGATGTTGCATGGTTTGGATGGAGCCACATTCACATTTATCATCTTCTAATAGTTTCCATTTCAACATTTTTAGTTTACACCCACCTACTCCTGTTCTCAGTCTATCCTATCCAATTATATTCAATTCAATTCCACCCCACCCCCAGGCTCCCGCACCAGCAACACTCTGAGTGACTCTGAGGAGAAACCAGGAGGAGGCGGCGTGGTGACGTCACAACACCGCAGCAACACGGGTCATTGAACTGCTCGGACGACGAGCTGTTGTCAGACTCTGAGTCGTCGGTGACGTCACTGGGCGGGGGGAAGAGGGGGGGCGGGGGAGGGGGAGGGGGCAGCATGGACCAGGACTTTGTGGTGCTCGCGGAGGCGGTGTGGGATCACGTGGCGATGGAACCCGAGGAGCTAGGTGAGTGTGTAACTAGGGGGTGTGGGATCACGTGGCGATGGAACCCGAGGAGCTGGGTGAGTGTGTAGCTAGGGGGTGTGGGATCACGTGGCGATGGAACCCGAGGAGCTGGGTGAGTGTGTAGCTAGGGGGTGTGAGACCACGTGGCGATGGAACCCGAGGAGCTGGGTGAGTGTGTAGCTAGGGGGTGTGGGACCACGTGGCGATGGAACCCGAGGAGCTGGGTGAGTGTGTAGCTAGGGGGTGTGGGACCACGTGGCGATGGAACCCGAGGAGCTAGGTGAGTGTGTAGCTAGGGGGTGTGGGACCACGTGGCGATGGAACCCGAGGAGCTAGGTGAGTGTGTAGCTAGGGGGTGTGGGACCACGTGGCGATGGAACCCGAGGAGCTGGGTGAGTGTGTAGCTAGGGGGTGTGGGACCACGTGGCGATGGAACCCGAGGAGCTGGGTGAGTGTATACAGTAAACATCACGTGGCGATGGAACCCAAGTATTAGCGATTGGAAACAGCGCACGATTAGCTCAGTGGTTGAGCACTCGCTTGCCATGCGGAAGGTCCCAGGTTCGATCCCCCGTGCCGACAAAAATTTGTATCCTTAATTTGGTTACAATTGTTTGTAAGGGAGACCGTCCGGTGCGCTCGTGTTGACCCAGCACCGAAATGGGAAGTATTGTGTCACTTCTCGCCTATCAGAGGGCAGGCATACTACGGGATGGGCAGGCTACAACATAGACCACAAGTGTCTACAGTAGCTCCTGTTTCATGGCTACAAAATAAAAAAGGCTGTGAAACACTCATCTTAAATAAAAAAAATACCAGAAATAACAGGGTGTCCCATTATTTTTTTACAATTCATAAAACTCGTCATTCCTTTCAAAAACACAGTGATGTCCATGGCTATAATACCCCAAATAAAGACAAATTTGTCACCAGTAGGGAGAAAAAATTCCAAAGGTCGTACCTCGCTGCTGGCTTAAAGATCTATAACAACCTGTCAGTCGACCTCAAAAATCTTACAGAATCTTACAGAATTTAAGCCTGCAGTGAAAACGCTCCTTCTGGAAATTTCTCCCTACTCAATTCTAGAACTTGAACACGCCCTTGTCCAGAATTAACCTATACCCACCGGTATAGAGTCTTTTGGTAGAGGTTGGTTGCGGGTTGGACCAATTATAGTGGTCTCTGTTAGGATGGAGTGCGGAATTAATAGACGAATTCTATATCACGGGTCATTGTTGGGCGTCGGCTTTCCCTATTCTGCACAGTGCGCAGATCGTGACTTGGCGCCGCGGAGGTGATGCGGGGGCGTCTGTTGATTCCGCTCTAAATGTCCTTGATGATCCAATTCATAAAACATATATTTTGTACAAGTTTAAGTTTAAATTTTCATTTTATTTTATATATTTTTTTATTCTATTTTAATTTTTTTATATAATCCTTTTTACTTCCGAGAAATTTCTAATATTAGAAATCGGAAGTATTGTGTTCGTTTTTGTAAAAAAAAATATTTTTTTGCTCCGATTTCAATTTTTTTTCAGATTTCTGGACGTTTCATAACCTCCTGAGCAAATTTGGTTTTGTGTCTGTCTGTCGGTCTGTCGTTCTGTCGGTCTGTCGGTCTGTTAAAACGATTCCTTGTAACGCGCAAATCTCGGAAACTACTCGACCGATTTTGATGAAATTTTGCACACATCTAGGAGACATTCTGTAGATGGTCCCATTTTAAATTCATCGAATTCGTACTAGCGGTTCTTGGTGAAAGAGCCCATGCGCCTGACCACTAACTTTTTTACTTAAACGCTTATATCTCGTGAACGATACACCCGATTTTAATGAAATTTTGTGTGTGTATGCATATAATTGTTTTACATAGGCTATTTATATATATTTTTTAATTAATTATAATTAGACTCTGATATTTAAGAAAATCCGAAATTTTGGACAAAAAAGTCAAAAAATAAGGACCACGACTTGCCGATACAGAAATTTTTGTGGAATCTAGAATGTAGAAAAAACGATTTTCTACCATATAAAACAAATTTGAAGAAAATCGGTGCAATCGTTTTGGAGATACAAGTAATTTAGTATAAAATCTCAAAATTGGCACGTGTTAACAATGTGAAACAATCACGAGGAAGTATAGAGTCCATAATTGGCAGTGTTTTTTTTATATTTTATAAATACTGTTTTTTTTCTCTTATCATGACGTTGTGAACATACTCTTTGTATAAATTGCACAATAAAACAATTACAATGACAATTATAAGCTGGACACTGAAATATCTCGAGAAACAAAGAGATACAGAACTCGTGTTTTCAGTGGATATACTAACTTTTTAGCTGGACATCTTATGGTGACCTTCACAAATCTGTCAAGGTTATTTCAAGGTGATCTTCAGAATTTAAAAAATGGGCATCGCTGACACGCCTGAACATTTTAAGGAGACACCAAGGTCACCGTTGTATTATACTTAGATTATGTATTTTTCCTTTATTTTGTAAATGAATGTAATTTTTTTAAATAGTACTAGCATATAAACATACGAGTATACGTAAGGATTTTGTAATTGTCCTTGTAAACTCAATTATTAAAAGAAAAAATAGATCAACCTGAATTTTATTTCATTTTCAGATTTTACATGAAATTTTATTCAACCCCCGTCGTGATATGACCATGGCAGTTGAAAGCGACGTTAAACCCCACTTAAAAAAAAAAAAAATTTCTTTTTAGA
Source organism: Bactericera cockerelli (assembly GCA_024516035.1). Taxonomy (NCBI): domain Eukaryota; kingdom Metazoa; phylum Arthropoda; class Insecta; order Hemiptera; family Triozidae; genus Bactericera; species Bactericera cockerelli. The sequence continues at coordinate 49,194,012 of CM044957.1, forward strand.
TGGCCAATATATATTTTTTTCAATTAAATTATGTTTATTTAAAAAATTGTTTGTTTTTGTCGATTTTTTTTTCTTTTTTTTTTTTTCCTTTTCTAAATCGATAATTCCAAATTCCCCCTCCATGTCCCCAGGGTTCCGGGCAGGGGATGTGATAGAGGTGCTGGACACGCTGGACAGGGACTGGTGGTGGGGCACGCGGGGGCAGGCCGCCTCCGGTTGGTTCCCTTCTGCCTTCGTCAGGGTGAGTTTCCTTTTCGAACCTAGGTATTTTTTAAAGGTAATAATGTTGTTGTTGTTGTAGTCAGATTAGCTACAGCTGGAGGGGTGATTGATGGTCTCCAGCCAACTTTATTTCAAAGTTGGCTCGTCCTGAACCACATATTTCTATGTGCGATCAACCATTATGAGGACTTGGACTTTTCTTTGTAAGCCATTATACCCTTAGAAAACTCCAAGCTAGCCTGGCTTGTAAGGGTTGGCTAGTCTGGTCTCTGTTTATAGTCCTCCAGCGAGACACTTTAGGTAGTAATAATACTCTTCAGTGGAAGGTAACCACCAGTCGAGGTTGATGCTCGAAGCATTTTCTACCACCTAACCCTGAGAGTCTTATTATTGTGTGGTCACAAACTCAAATTAATAAGGAAAAATTCATGCATTGGGTGGGATTCGAACCAACGGATCCCTACGCTACCTGGATTACGAGAGTAGCGCGTTAACCACTTGACTACCAGTGCACCAGGTAGTTGTGCCCCGGAATCGCTTTCGCATTACCTACCTCAGGGCACTTTACCTTTACATCTATGCCATTCCGGAAACGGAGAAACTCGGTTGGAATTTTCCGCTCCGGCCGGGATTCGAACCCGCAACTTCCGGAAATAACTTCTCGCAATTCAGAGAAAAAATTGCCAGGTCAAATTTAGTTTCTATAAGAGAACCTGGATATACGTATTAGAGTATTAGTAGTAGTAAACTCTTTTTTGAAATTTATTTACATAAATCACAAAGGGTCGAATTATTGCCTAAGGCAATCTCTAACATCCAACCCATAAAAATCTTTCACAACTTAGTTATTATTATTATATTGATACTACAACTACCCCAATTGTCCTCACGAGGCTAGGTTAGGCCCTATCTCATGAATATAACCCCTATCTCCTCCCCCCCCCCTCAGCTCCGCGTGAGTCAGGAGGACACGGTGGAGGACTGTCTGGAATAGATTTATTTATTTATCTCCTCCCCCTCCTCCCCCCCCCCCCCTCAGCTCCGCGTGAGTCAGGAGGACACGGTGGAGGACTGTCTGGAATAGATTTATTTATTTATCTCCCCCCCCCCTCCCCCCCCCCCCCCAGCTCCGCGTGAGTCAGGAGGACACGGTGGAGGACTGTCTGGAATAGATTTATTTATTTATCTCCCCCCCCCCTCCCCCCCCCCCCAGCTCCGCGTGAGTCAGGAGGACACGGTGGAGGACTGTCTGGAATAGATTTATTTATTTATTCCCCCCCCCCCCTCCTCCTCCCCCCCCCCCCTCCCCCTCCCCCCCCCCAGCTCCGCGTGAGTCAGGAGGACACGGTGGAGGACTGTCTGGAATAGATTTATTTATTTATCTCCCCCCCCCCCCCTCCTCCCCCCCCCCCCCCCCCTCCCCCCCCCCTCAGCTCCGCGTGAGTCAGGAGGACACGGTGGAGGACTGTCTGGAATAGATTTATTTATTTATCTCCCCCCCCCCTCCCCTCCCCCCCCCCAGCTCCGCGTGAGTCAGGAGGACACGGTGGAGGACTGTCTGGAATAGATTTATTTATTTATCTCCCCCCCCCCCCCTCCCCCTCAGCTCCGCGTGAGTCAGGAGGACACGGTGGAGGACTGTCTGGCGGCGCTGGCGGCGGGCGGCTCCAAGTCTCTGCGCAGGCGCACCTCCATCTCCCTGCTGTCCAACGACCAGGTCAGGTCCCGGGTGGTGCGGGAGCTAGTCAACACCGAGAGGGACTTTGTCAAGGTTCTGCACGACGTGTCTGAGGTAAGAGTGGGCGGAAGAAGGAAAAAAAAGAGAAATGTCCTACCTAAAGGGCGGGGTTATTGCCTGTGGCAATCTCTTCCACCCAAGATTAGTTTTCTTGTGTTACAGTTTTCACAAATAGTTAACAACAGACAAAAAAGTATAAAATTGCAATAAAAATTACCAATTACACGGTAAAGTCAGAATTATTTTATAATATCGCATTAATTATAGGTGCTCTTTTAGGAATAACGGGTCGCATTATTCCAGCAGTAAGCCCAAGACGTATTATTATGTAATTGAAATCCCAGATGGGAGGCTAACTGACTTACTTTGTGTCTGAGGTAAGTCAAGGTTCTGCACGACGTGTCTGAGGTAAGTATATCCTGGTAGCTCAGTGGTAAAGGCGACACTCTGTGAATCCAAAGATTCCAGGGGTCGTGGGTTCGAAACCCAGCCGGGACATGACAAGTTATCCTCCCATTTGAAATTTTTACCACATAATAATACGTCTTGGGCTTACTGCTGGAATAATGGGACTTTTAATAGTCCTAATCGGGCAGTATAAAGAAGGCGATATTATTATTTCGCAGTATAAATAAGGCGATATTATTATTATTATTATTTCGCACACAAAAACTTCAAACTTTTCTATTTAGATTCATGAATAACTCCCGAAATGAAAACCAGGAGTGTTGGTGGCGTAATTAGTGTACATTATTTAGAGTTTGTTCAAATTATTTATTAGAACACACATTAAAATCCCCAACCATTCTGGGGGCAACCTCATTTACGAAATGCAAAGGTGATTAAAAATGCATCGTCTGTTGTATGAAATTATTTTTACTTATTCAAAATGTACACAGACAGAGCTCGGGTGTTGTACATATGTAATTATTTTTTACATATTTTCTTCGTGTACTCAAAAATAGCACATTTATTCATTTTCAAGTAGATTCATTTTCATCGTTTCTCATTGCAGTATTCATTCCAAGGACAATCTCTTCCACCCAACCCTTATCATTTCCCTTACCACCCAACACTTATCGTTCCATTACATTCCATCTCTTATGATAAACTTCTTCTTTCACTTTGCCATTTCCCAAACTTACTTGGGGTCGGCATTGTTCAACCTCTTCCTCATGTTTAAGGTTGGTTGGTTCTGTTTCCTAAACCTACTTGGGGTCGGCATTGTTCAACCTCTTCCTCGTGGCTGAGGTTGCTTGGTTCAGTTTCCCAAACCTATTTGAGGTCGACATTGATCAACCTCTTCCTCATGTTTAAGGTTGCTTGGTTCTGGCTTTTTGAATATATCATTAACTTTTAAGCCTCTAAACCTCTAAATACAATCCTACCTTAGTTTTATATCTATTGTTTTCTATTAAATAATTTGTTGAATGTTTTCATTTTCCTTTTTACATAACAAAGGGTTGGGTAAAAGTGATTCCCACAGGCAATAACCCCGCCCTTTAGATAGGACATTAGCTTCATGCTCTTTTTTGTTCTTGTTTTTTTGTTCAATCGATTTATTTTTTCTTTATAATTTCATTGTATTTTACTCTATATATTTTTGTCTTACCTAATAAAGTTCTTAATACCTAATTGGGGTTCGGTGAAAGAGAAAGCCACAGGCTTTAACCTCGCCCCTTGGTTCACTACATATTCTATTGTGTTCTTTTTTTTTCATGTTATATTTCGTTGATTGTATCATGTAGTTGACCAATAAAGTGTTAAATAATAATAATATTTTTCAACCTGTCCGAAGTTCAATCCTGTGTCATCCTGGGGACGGCGCATATCCTGCGAAAGTTCGGAGTTTGAATTTGAATGCAGTCTTACATGTTAACGTCTAAGGAATATGGTTTATTCCAGATGTTAATGTATCTCATGTACGGATAAAAAAATATATCTTGATTTGTGTGTCATAATAATAATAATAATAAATATATCCTGAGGGATTAGGATAATCCTTGGATATATTATAATACCTCAGAACCAGACAAGATCTGTGAAATACATCAACAATGATAATGAAGCATACTATAATAATAACTGTTCGCTTTCCAGGGCTACCTCGCGGAGTGCAGAAGACGCACAGACATGTTCTCCCCGGAGCAGATCCAGACCATCTTCGGGAACCTGGAGGACATCCTGCTGTTCCAGTCTTCCTTCCTGGAGGACCTGGAGTCTTCGCTGGACTGGGATGCGCCCTACAAGAGCTGCATCGGTGAAACGTTCCTCAAACATGTAAGTTTATCTTCAATCAAATGTATCTTCAATCTGATAGCTTTATCAATATTTTCTTTATAAAAATTTCCCACTTTTCGTTTTTTTTTTTAATTGTTTTTTTTTCATGTCTCTAGTTAGAGAAAATGTATTAGTTAGTACAAGGTCCGCCCGTTTAAATGTGTAATAAATAAATAAAGTAATAATCATCATCGTTCCTAACTCTCAGGTCTTATGATTATGCTGACACAAACTCAAATGAATGGAGTCTGGATTCCCATGTTCTCCCGGACATTGAATGATAACTGTTCGGATACTAATGAAGGATAATAATAATAATATCGCCTTGTTTATCCTGCCCAATTAGGATTATAAATTCCCATAATTCCAGCAGTAAACCCAAGACGTATTATTATGGGGTCAAAATCCCAAATGGGAGGCGAGGGAGATAGGGGAAAAATCTTATAAAGACACCCGGAAAACATGGGGACTGGGATTTCTACCCACTAAAAAACCTGTCTCTCTCATTTAAAGACAGTTCTTCCGGAACCGTTACTCGAACAAAAGTCAGACGCCTTGATCACTTAGCTACCGGAACATACGAATAGTAATAATATAATAATAATACTCTTTAGTGGAAGGTAACCACCAGGCGAGGTTAATGCTCAAAGCATTTTCTACCATCTAACCCTCAGATTCTTATTATTATGTGGTCACAAACTCAAACTAATGAGGAAAAAATCGTGCACTGGGTGTGATTCGAACCAACGGATCCCTACGCTACCTGGATTATCAGACTAGGGCGTTAACCACTTGACTACCAGTGCATGGATTGGGTGGAAGAGATTGCCTAAGGCAATAACCCCGCCCTTTAGTTAGAACATATATTATGCATATATTTATTTATTTTTTTCTTCTATTATATTGTATTCTCATTTGTAATTATTTCTATTGTATATAATATGTCCTATTAATAAAGTGTAAATAAATAAATGGATAGTAATGAATGATCATCTTCTCTGTGCTATTCCAGAAGTCAGGGTTCCGCATGTACTCCGAGTACTGCAACAGTCACCCCATGGCCATCGCCACCCTGCAGGAGCTCTACCAACACAACAACTACAGCAAGTTCTTCGAGGCCTGTCGCCTCATGAGGGGCCTCATAGAGATCCCGCTGGACGGCTATCTGCTCACGCCCGTGCAGAGGATATGCAAGTACCCGCTGCAGCTAGCTGAGCTACTCAAGTATACTAAGGTAATTATTTTTTTTTTTTTTTTTTTTTTTTTCAAATTTTTTGAAATGAATTGGAAATTTTGAAGTCCGCTATTTTAAGCTCAATGGTTCCTATCCCATTGGGATTTTATCCATTATTTGACCATTCTGTAATTGTTAGTACGAAATATTTATGACATCTAAATTTTCAAAAAGATGTTGCATTCCGGGGGGGTGTCGCGAATTGCGAAGTTTGTATTTTGGTCAGTTAATATTTTTAGCCTTCGAGAAACCGGGGAAAGCAGATTTTCCCCAGTCTTGAATAAGTAGTTTTTCCACTGAAATAAAATTAGTTTCGTTCCTTGTTCTTTCATTTTTTCTTGAGTTGAAAATTCTTTATTGTAAAAATAAATTGTGATTTTGTGAATTAAAAGCAATGAATGTTTAAAAGAACTGTTTTTTTATTTTATGTGGTAGAATTCCCCACATAAAATTGGTAGCAGAGCGTGGTTTATGTTTAAAAATATTACAAATAAATTATGTCAACCGATAAATTGAAAAGAAATTACAGAAGAGTTCAGAGAGATATTATTAAATTGACTGAAGCCCTAGGAAAACTTTCGGCAGATTTTGAACTAACATCAGCGAGGAAGTTGTGTGAAGATAGTAGAGTTATTATGAGAGAGTATGATGCAGTTGTGGAAGCGGTGGAAGAGAATGAAGCAGACGATGCGGTGCGTAGAGGAATCATATGTGAGGCCGATGAAGAAAGGAGAGGTGAGCTGGCAGATTTGATTCGATTGAATGATATTCAGATTGCAATAGCTGAGAATGAGAAAGAAGAAAAGAAGAATGAAGAACGAGAGAAGAAGAATGAAGAACGAGAAAAGAAGAATGAAGAACGAGAAAAGAAGAATGAAGAACGAGAGAAATCGCAGAGGGAGCACGAGCGGCTGAAATTAGAACTGGAAAAGAAGAAGATAGACTCCGAAGTAGAAGTGAAAAAGTACGAGGCCGAGGTGACACTGCGGGAGTTGGACGTGAAGGAAACAGCTCTTCACTGCAATGTTAACATCGAGGAGTTGAAGGCCAAGGTGGAGGTATCGAAAAATAACTATAAGGAATTAGGAACTTCTAGTGTAGGTCAATTACCAAAAATTAATTTATTGAAATTTGGAGGGGAGATATTAGAATATAGCGAGTTTATTGATAACTTTAAGTCTCTTGTAGACAGTAGAAATGATCTAGACAGTACTCAGAAATTTCATTATTTAAAAGGACAATTATATGGTAATGCAGCAGAAAAATTAACGGGCATTCAAGTTAATGGTGAGAGTTACAAATTGGCTTTAGACATTTTGAACGAACAGTACAGTTCTAAGGATTTCATTTTGACTAAATTATTTGACGAAATAAGTAAAATGCGACCACTCTCTTACAAGTGTATTGACATACATAAATATTATTCCGACTTAGAACTCAAGTTCAGACTAATTGAAAACCAGGGTTATGACCTAAAACAGGAAAATGTCCTTAAGTTAATCGTGTTCTCTAAACTAGCACCTGACACACAAAAGATATTGATCAAGACACATGGGTCAGTCATATCTGTTTCTGATATTAGAGCTCAACTCAAACAGGAGCTTAGTGAAGCTCGAGTATTACAATTTTTAGCACCGACAGATCTTCATAGTACTGACAATTTACATAATACTAGAAAACTAACCCCACCTGAAATTACAACCACTAAATTTAATAATTATAGGAATACAAATAAAATGTGTTTATTTTGTGAAGGTGATCATTATTCCGATGAGTGTCGTCAATTTTCAGATTTGAATCATAGAAGAGAGAAAGTAAAAGGTAAGTGTTTTATTTGTTTTAGTGACCGACATTATTCTCTCAATTGTCCTAACAAATTCAAACTTTGTTTTCACTGTAAAGAAAAAGGTAAACATCACAGGTCATTATGTCCTTATAAATTTAGTCCTCAACACCACTCAACCAAGCAACACGACATTCACGGGAATCGAACCTTTATAAGTAAGCTGTCAGATCAATGCGGAGATGGTAATTATCACGATCACGCAAGTGACTTCTTGGTTCCGATTCCCAACGAAAATCAGAATTTGAGCACGGCTTACAAAAGACCTTCATCCTTTGCAGCTATGGATCTCAGTTTGAATCCCGCGGTAAGCAAAAGTCTCAAAGAAACAGCGGAGTTTACATCACTCACTTCTAACAAAAGCAACAAGGTATTTTTACAGACAGCCAGTATTTATGTTACAAATAGTTTAACCAAAGTAGGTACAATGGTACGCGCTGTTCTGGATTGTGGTTCGACCTCCAGTTATGTGAGTGATAAATTAGTTCATAAATTAGGACTTAAAACAGATAGTGGAAAAAATATAAATGTTTATACTTTTGGTGATCTCGCTCCTAAGTCAATCAAGGTTCGGGGCACAACTGTAGGTATTTGCGACAGTCAAGGTAAGTTTTATAATCTTAATCTTTCAGTCACACCTACAATAGTGGGACATGGTAATAGTGATGTCTATAATAATTTATTAATCACACAGATTAAAACTTCATACCGATTGGCTGATGAGTATTTTGAGACTGGTAACGAAAGTGAAATTGATTTACTTATCGGTAATGATTATTATTCTCAGTTTGTAACAGGACAAAGGATTAAAATAATGGACAATCTATTTCTTTTGGACACATTATTTGGATATGTGTTCAGTGGTGTCTTTCCTTTGTGTAAAGAAGGTAACGTTAATGAAAGTCCAAGTCAGACTTATGTAGGTACTACACTGTTTCTTAAACCAGATGTTCCATTACAAGCTGGTCAAGATTTAAATTTTTTCTGGGATTTAGAAACATTAGGTATAAAAGATAATCCTAATATTTCCGAGGATGATTTAGCTTTAATGAATTTTGATAAGGACTTGAAGTTTCAAGATAAAAGATATTCCGTGAGTTTTCCCTGGCGCGATAAATCCAAGTCTGAGGTACAGTCAAATTACGGACTTGCAATCGGACGGTTGAAGTCGTTAATCAAGCGACATCGAGACGATGGATTGCTGGAAAAGTGTCACGATACGTTTCAAGATCAACTTGAGAAAGGAATCATAGAACAGATAAGTCCGGAAGATACAAATAAACAATGTAATTATTTACCTTACCATGCAATCACTAAGGAGAGCAGTGAAACCACAAAGGTAAGATTTGTTATGGATGCGTCCGCTAAACAAATACGTACTAAACCTTCCCTGAATGAATTTCTTTATCGAGGTCCTGTAGTGCTTGAGAATTTGTGTTCGTTACTGTTGAGATTTAGGCTACATAAATTTGGAATAGTATCTGACATTGAAAAGGCTTTTTTAAATATTGGTTTGAATGAAGAAGATAGGGATTATACCCGATTATTATGGGTAAAAGATACCAGCTTACCAATAAACTCTGCTAATCTAATAGTTTATCGTCACTGTCGAATTCCATTTGGCGTTATTTCAAGCCCGTTTTTGCTTGCTGGAGTTATAAGAGCTCACTTGGCAAAATATACAAAAGATGATACAGTGGAAAAGTTAATTTCAGATTTGTACGTAGATAATTTTGTGTCTGGAGTACACAAGCCGCAAGAAGTTGAAACACTCATACTTAAATCTAGGAACATATTTGAAGACGCTTCTTTGAACTTGAGGAGTTGGGCCACAAACTATAAAGGTGAGTTTATTAATCAGCTAGACAGTACACTAAAATCACAGAATATTATCCAATCGGTGTTGGGCATGTCTTGGAATACTGAAACAGACACACTGTCTGTTCGCTTTACCTATGATGGTGAGTACGAGAAAATTACAAAGCGCACATTACTGAGTATTTATGGTTCATTTTATGATGTGATGGGATTGTGGGCCCCAGCCACTGTTAAGCTCAAGATTTTATTGCAAAATGCATGGACAGAAAGTAAGGATTGGGACAAAGAACTTAATTGTAAAGATATACTGTGTGGCATTGTTCAGGATTTGAAGTCTATCAATTCTCATCAATTGAAAAGATTCGTAAGTACCGACAAAGTAGGAGTTAGGTATGAGCTCCATTCATTCTCTGATGCTTGCGCTAAAAGTTATGCCTGTTCGGTGTACTTGAGATGTGTGAGTAATGACTTTTCTGAGGCAAACTTGATGTTCTCAAAAATTAAATTAGCTCCTATTAAAAATGTGCCCATCTCACTGCCTCGTATGGAACTATTGGGAATCCTGATTGCATATCGGAGTTTAAAGTTTGTTAACGAATCTCTGAATTTACCAATTGATAAATATTTTATTTGGTGTGATAACCAGTGTGTTCTTCATTGGTTAAATACTTCCAAGGTATTACCTGTTTTCATAAAAAATCGGATAAATGAAATTAAATCCAGTCCGTTCCCTATTCAGTACAGATACATACGTTCAGAAGAAAATCCATCGGATGTTTGTTGCCGCCAAGGTAAATCAGGTAAGGAATTACTTAATACTCCTATTTGGTGGCACGGGCCTGACTGGTTATCTAAGCCTGACGATCGATGGCCAATTTCTAAATTTTCTCTTGATTCCCCTCATGTCACAGATTATTTAGACAATGAGTATGATCTGATTGTTTCTTCTAAGTTCAATGGTAATGCTGTCAAAGGTAAGTCAAATGCTTTTGTCCAAAAGCCACTTAACATTGAGTTGGAAAAATTCTCGTCATTTAAGAAATTAATAAATGTGACATGTTACGTGAAAAAATTTATTGACATAAAATGCCGAAAACTTTTCACTAAAAAGGGACCGATAACAACAGAAGAATATGAAGCTTCTCGTATTGACTGGTTAAAATATGCTCAGCATACGTCTTTCTTAAACACTATTGATAGTTTAAAAATTGGTCGCAAAGATGACTTATGTTTAAATTTAGGTTTAAACATTGATGATCATGGTATATTGGTTTGTAAAGGACGGTTCATAGAGCTCCAGGTCAGTGGTAAAAATTTATTTCCTATTCTGTTACCTCGATCAAGTCATATAACACAAATCATAATAAATGACTTTCATGGTAAGTGTTTTCATATGGGTACCAGACAAACACTATCTTTATTGAGGAAGGAATATTGGGTTCCTCAAGGTCGTAGTACAGTAAAATCTATTCTTCGTTCTTGTGCTACATGTAGAAAAGGAAATCAATACGGTCCCTATGAAACACCTGAATTTTCATTTTACCCTGATTTTAGACTTAACCAAAATGTTGCTTTCAACGTGTGTGGCGTCGATTATTTTGGCCCCCTGTATATAAAAAACAACGACGGGACAGTTCCCATTTGGTGTTTACTCTTTACCTGTTTAACAACAAGAGCAATCTCGCTTGAAGTTGTAGATTCGGAGTCTTCTTCTGATTTGTTTTTGGCTTTCAGAAGATTTATAGGTAAGCGAGGAGGATGTAAAACACTTTTGAGTGATAATGCATCTCAATTTAAGTTATTAAAGCAAACTGTTGATACAATTTATTCACTTAATAAATTGAATGATATTTTGAACGATAATAAAATCTCATTTAAATTTACAAGTCCTCTCACTCCTTGGGCAGGTGGCGTATTTGAACGCCTAATTTCTATCACTAAACAATGTTTGAGAAAAACAATTGGTAAGTTACTGCTAACTAGGAGTCAATTTGAAACGCTTCTAGTCGAAGTGGAATACATGGTTAACTCAAGACCTTTAGGTTATTTTGCAAATGAGGATCTCATTGTAACACCTAATCATTTTCTAGGTTTAAAATTGGACAGATTGTTACCTGAGATAGGAACTACAAGTTGCTTAACTGGAACAGTAGCTTTCAAGAACTTGGTAAGTCTTTGGAAGAAGGGGAATAAATATCTGAATATATTTTGGAATGCATGGTACAATCAATATCTCATGTCATTAAGAGAGAGAAATGACACAAAGTTCAATCAAGGTAAAGTGGTTTCGCGGGTACCAAAGATTGGTGATGTCGTACTGATAAAACAACCCAAACAGAGTCGTTCTACATGGCCATATGCTGTAGTATGTAAGGTTATCTATGGAAGAGATAGTCTAGTCAGAACTGTGGAGGTACGATTGTCCAATGGACAAATATGTGTTCGACCTGTGTCTTTATTATACCCATTTGAATTTGACTAATACTTGAAACATACTTGAACTAATTTTATGACTGAACCTATATTATTTATCCATTTTGACAACTTTATTACTCAACTAGTTTACATATTTACTTTGACAACCCTTTCATTATTTGCTCATTTTTTTTACCAATTTTTTTACATTATTATTTGAATTTAGTTATTGTTTGTTTTTTCTCAGTGGCGGAATGTCGCGAATTGCGAAGTTTGTATTTTGGTCAGTTAATATTTTTAGCCTTCGAGAAACCGGGGAAAGCAGATTTTCCCCAGTCTTGAATAAGTAGTTTTTCCACTGAAATAAAATTAGTTTCGTTCCTTGTTCTTTCATTTTTTCTTGAGTTGAAAATTCTTTATTGTAAAAATAAATTGTGATTTTGTGAATTAAAAGCAATGAATGTTTAAAAGAACTGTTTTTTATTTTATGTGGTAGAATTCCCCACAGGGGGGGGGGTATTTACAATTCTTGTAAATAATTTCACTCAGGTTTATTTAAGTATTTACAATTCTTGTAAATTATTTCACACAGTTTTTATTTAAGTATTTACAATTTTTGTAAATTATTTCACACAGTTTTAATTAAGTATTTACAATTCTTGTAAATTATTTCACACAGTTTTAATTAAGTATTTACAATTCTTGTAAATTATTAGACAGGTTTATTAAGTATTTACATATTTATTTCAGTGTACAGTTTATTTTATAACAGTCAGGAGTTTGTTTCTCCTTTTGGATCCTGAGGTGTTGAAGTATTTTTCTGAGATATTATTTGCTTTCTGCAAGTACTTCAATAAAAGCCTTGAATTGGTCCGATTCATTTTTTGCATTATTAAGCAGAGTTAGTAGTTCCCTTGTTTTAAGGAGCATTTCCTTGAGGTTGCACATTTTGTTGATTTCTTTAATATTGTTTAGCAGTTCATTAAAGTCTTCATATTCAGGGGGTTGCACAGGTGGTGCTGCAGCCGCCGCATATGAGACTGATGGAGCTATAGTTCTCTGATAGGGAGGAGGATTAGAGTTTGTGAAAACTCTTGTTGTAGCAGAAGTTTTCTGGCTTCTGTATCTATCCATTTCTTGGGTGAAAATCTCATCATTTCTCTTTGGCATGTTCTTCTCAATTTTGGCAATATAGTTTTTATATGCCACGCAAGATCTGTTGTTGGAAAAATGATTCCCTTTGCAGTTAGCGCAGATAGGAGGATCTTCTTTCTGCTTCTGGCATTCACGAGATTGATGTTGTTGGCCGCATTTGAAGCATTTGGGATCATAGGTACAGTTGCGGGACCAGCGACCATAGGTTTGGCAATTATAACATTGCGTCACTTGATTTCTAGGTTTGTATTTCTCCCAATATATTCTCGTGTAGAATAGCCTGGGAACGGTTTTAATTATTTGTTGCGGAGAGATGTCGCCTTTGAGTCTAAGTAAATAGATTGGAGTTGTAAGCTTGTAGCGGGTGTTGAGTAGTACACAGCTTATGATGTGATTTTCACCAATTTTCTCTTTTAGTTCGTCCATGATTTCTTCGTGAGTTAGATCAGGGGGGAGGCCCTTTAGGATCATTGCCTTCTGTTTGTCTTCGGGCAGAGTGTATGTAAAGGTAATTATAGCGCAAGTCCACTGCTTTATATTCACCGTGCCGTCTAGTGAGTGGTTCATAGAGATCCCACTGGACGGCTATCTACTCACGCCCGTGCAGAGGATATGCAAGTACCCGCTGCAGCTAGCTGAGCTACTCAAGTATACTAAGGTAATTATGCCTCACGTCCACTGCTTTATATTCACCGTGCCGTCTAGTGAGTGGTTCATAGAGATCCCATTGGACGGCTGTCTCCTCACGTCTGTACACTTGTACAGAGGGTATGCAAGTACCAGCTGCAACTATCTGAGCTACTCAAGTATACTAAGGTAAATATAGCTCACTTTTTTCAAATTAAAGATGAGTGTTTCACAGCCTTTCTTTATTTCGTAGCCATGAAACAGGAACTACTGTAGACGCTTGTGGTCTGTGTTGTAGCCTGTCCTTCTCGTAATATGCCTCCCCTCTGATGATCGAGAAGTGACACAATACTTCCCATTTAGCTGCTGGGTCAACACGAGCGCACCGGAAGCCTTATCCCTTACAAACAAGTGTAACCAAATTTTTAATACAAATATTTGTCGGCGCGGGGGTTCGAACCCGGGACCTTCCGCATGGCAAGCGAGTGCTTAACCACTGTGCAATTCGTGCGCTTTAATATTATTAGATCTCATGCTATCAATCGTTTCTTTGTGATCTCACCGACCTCAGTAGCTTGATCTATCAGGCGGCGGACTTGTAACTTGGAGGTCGGTGGTTCATATCCCAGGTTTATATAAATGTTCTGTTCCTCCCCCCAGACTGATCATAATTAAATTCTTGACACTCTCTTCCTCCCCCCAGACTGACCATAAATAAATAAAATTCTTGACACTCTCTTCCTCCCCCCAGGCTGACCATAAATAAATAAAATTCTTGACACTCTTCCTCCCCCCAGGCTGACCATAAATAAATAAAATTCTTGACACTCTCTTCCTCCCCCCAGACTGACCACCCCGACTACACCCGTATCACGGAGGCTCTGGAGGCGATGCGGGACGTGGCGATGCTCATCAACGAGAGGAAGAGGAGGATGGAGAGTCTGGAGAAGCTGGCGGCCTGGCAGAGGAGAGTGGAGGCCTGGGAGGTGAGAGGTCGTGGGTTCGAACCCTGGCTCGAGCAGATTTTTTTTGTCAATTCGATTTTTTAATTAGTATTTTTTTTTTTTTTTTTTTAGAAAAGATTTTACGACTGACACAAATATTGTAACTTTATACCCATTTATCTTTCTCAGGTGGGCAGTGTATTGTCTGTTCAAAGATGCTATTTTGTAGAAATAAATACATAGAAACTTTTTTTTTTTAATTTGGGATTAAAGTTGCTTTCACGCCTTACATTTATTGTAATTTATTACCTTCAGTCAAATAAAGAGTATTATTATCATCATTATTATTAATAATCAGTGGCGGCTCCTGACTTCAAGACTAGGTGAAGACAAATTATACCCAGAAGTATTGAAAAAATAAAATTATTAATTTATCAGATCTTAGTTCTTATGGTCTCATAAACACAGCCCATTGTAAGTTATGGCTGTTTCCCTGCAGAGCATGATTTTCTCTCATACCAGTTTTGCATCATATAAGTTTTTATAGGTACTTTTTTTGGAGAACACTTGGTACTTAATGAATAAACAAGGCCAGCAGAACAATTTGTCAACACTTGAGCTGGTACACAGCCATTCATTTTTCATAAGCCATTCAGGCTTGAACTGTATGGCTGTGGGGCAGGCATTTGCTTTACTTTTTTAGTGGTGGTTATACATAGTAATTGGAGAAATTGGACATCCAGTAATCATAATATCTTTCTTAGACTCATTACTTCTTAATCTGAATGGGGTTACTTTTAATGTTTGAACCCCATGATTTTGTGGGAATCTCATTGTTTCTTTGAAATATTCATCTTAATAAAAAATATTTAGGTATTCATTCATCTTAATAAAAAATATTAACTAAAAGTTGGTAAAACGGAATTAAAATAAAAATATTAGGATTATACCTCAGTAGATAGGTAGGTACAACATTTTAAAGAGGGGTTAGAACTGGGAAGGAAAGAAAGTTAGTTGAAGACTAAAAATTACAATCCAAAACTGCAAGAAAATCCACCACCAGATTACAAAATAAATCTAAGAAAACATACTTACTACAAATATAAAATCAGCTTAAATTTGTGTTACCATTGATGTTTAAATGACTATTTATGAAAAACACAGATATTGCCTTATAATTTTAAGTACCTACTTCACTGGAAGCTGTGTGCTTAGCTACCTGCATAATTATAATGTTATTTCTGACACTGAAAGAAGTACATAGCTACTTCATATTCAACTTATTATGAAAAGCACAGGTCAGATCAGGTAGGGAAAATGTTTCTATCCTGTATCAAATACTGGGAAATAACTTTATTAATTAGTTACACCAATTAAAAGTCACTTGATTACCGTTGAAACGATTTGAAAATAATCTAATAAAATTTAAAAAGTGCGCCACAAGTTTTGTTTCCATTCTAAAGATAAGAGATACAATGTTGCCAAGTTAATTTCATAGCTAAATTTCTACAAACTTCAAGAGCTATATTTTAAATTTAAAGAAATCCCTCAAATCATTAAGACGTATTTTTATTTGAAAAAATAATACTACCCGCCTGAACAGAAATTTTCTCTTGAGAATTTCATTTCAACACGTCTAATTTCATGATTTTTTTAAAAGTGGTCATAGTCAGATCTTGAACATGTACCACCATTGTCCCTATTTAAAAACTTCTTTGGAACAATAGATACCGAATTATCTTATTTGGCTCAATTTCGGTACCTACTAAATAATTATTTCCGAGATTTGACTTCAATCGAGATGTCCTTTATAAGACTATAGTTGACAGATACATAAATAGTTAAATTTATTGGTATCGGCTATCGTTTATGGAACTATGTACAAATAGAACCAAAAAATGAGAAATAATATCCAAAATTCCTGACACAAAATCCTGCTTTCCAGAACCTACGTTATTATTATTATTTTTTTTTTTTTAATATTACAGATTGTGCTAGATATGTGAGGCTAAATCATTGACTGTTTCATAGGTCGGCATAATGCTACTGGCAACAATGTTAATATCAAAAACACATGACATCGCAATGGTATGTGGCTTCGTGACATTCGTATGGGTCGTGTAGATAAGAACTGATACACTGAAGACTGTCTCAGTAGCATATTACATAGATATAGTTCTTGCCTAAAATTTCATGATACCTACTTGGAAATACTCAACTCTGATTGGTTGATTCAAGGACAACTGAAGACAATTTCGAATTGTCTTCACATTTGGTGTTCTCCTTGGAAAGTAACATGAAATGTTAAGCAGCATTGATCTATTTTACACAAAGCTTACTCTTTTTTTTTTTTTTCTTTGAGTTGGATCAATTGTGCCATGTTCAAGGGATTATGAGTAGTGTTTTCACTGTTCAAAATTAGGTGAAAATGTCTTCAGTGTCTTCACCCGACGAGCCGCCACTGTTAATAATAATGGTACTAATATTAATATTGTTATGAATTCCAGGGCGAAGACCTGATAGAGACTAGTTCCCAGCTCATCCACCAGGGGGAAGTGATACGGGTCACCTCTGGCATGTGGACCAACAGCATCACGCTGTTCCTGTTTGACCACCAGCTGGTCTACTGCAAGCGAGACATTCTCAAGAGGAACACGCACGTGTACAAGGGGCGACTCAGCATTGACTCCTGCCAGGTGGTCAACCTGCCCGATGGCAAAGGTATGGACGTTCATACAGAAGCATTGGGTGGAAGAGATTGCCATAGGCAATAACCCCGCCCTTTAGTTAGGGCATATGTATATATTTTGTTTTGTTTTTTTTTTTCCTTGTTTATATTATTAATACTGTCTATTTTTATATTTACCTTTATTTGTCTGTGTATATATGTTCTTCCTACTAATAAAGAGTTTATAAATAAATAAATAAATAAGCATGGGTTTCATAAAGAAAGATAGAGAGAGATAGTATGTACGAAACCTAGTTTTATTCTGAATACAAGATCTTTCTTATGGAAGATCTTAGTGAGAATAGAATAGACTTTAGATATATTTTTTCATATAATAATAATGTCTAAATATAATTGTCTGTTATTATGTTAGCATTAGAGAAAAATTGTACAAACCTGAAGAAAATAAATAAAGTGAAAATTACAACAACAAAAAAGAGGAAATTATGGGTTTGAGGGCTGAGATTGCCTCGGGCAATAATCACGCCCTTTGCCAAGTAATGCTGATTTTTGTAATGAGATTATTATTAGATAAATAATTCCAATCCCGAAGTAATGTATCACACGGTTCCGGGATCTCCTACGTCTTCTGAGGAATCTGAGGATAGGTTTTTAGTGGGTAAAAATCCCACACCCCAGGGAGTGAGGTGGCTGGGTGTCTTTAGAAAATTTTCCTGTCCTCAAAAAAAAAAAAATCCTGAACTTGTCTTTCAGTAGAAAATAAGAAGAAAATAAAAATGAATAATAATAATAATATCGCCTTATTTATACTGCCCGATTAGGACTATTAAAGTCCCATTATTCCAGCAGTAAGCCCAAGACATATTATTATGTGGTAAAAATCCCAAATGGGAAGATAACATGTCATGTCTAGGCTGGGTTTCGAACCCACGACCTCTGGAATCTTTGGATTCACAGAGTGCCGCCTTTACCACTGAGCTACCGGGACAGACATTTTAGCGGGTAAAAATCCCACACCCCAGGGAGTGAGGTGGCTGGGTGTCTTTAGAAGATTTTCCCATCCTCAAAAAAGATCCTTTATTTATTTAATACATGACAAGTAAATGGTTCAATTATATATAACAATGACAGTTTACATAATTTATAATATTTTTAACTGAACTTATGCTAGTTTCTTTTGGCTGTCGTGATCTCACACTAAGGGCCTATGAAGTATGGTCCTTGTGCCAAGAAATCAACCCTCTTCTTGCTTGCAGACCCGCAGCTAGGCGTGACCGTGCGGCACGCCCTCAAGATGTACGCCGCAGACAAGTGGCTCCTGTTCTGTTGCCGCAGCCAGGAGGACAAGGCGCGCTGGCTGGCTGCCTTCCAGAGGGAGAGGCGGCTCGTGCAGCAGGACAGACAGGACGGGCTGGAGTTTGCCCCCGCCGCCAGGGAGCTGGCTCGCATGGCCGCCGCCCGTTGTCATAGCAACCGCCCCCCGCCGCCCGTGGCCAAACATAGAAGTGAGTTTTTATACTATTGTACTATTCTTTCTATTGTACTATTCTTTCTTTTGTACTATTGTACTATTCTTTCTTTTGTACTATTGTACTATTCTTTCTTTTGTACTATTGTACTATTCTTTCTTTTGTACTATTGTACTATTCTTTCTTTTGTACTATTGTACTATTCTTTCTTTTGTACTATTGTACTATTCTTTCTTTTGTACTATTGTACTATTCTTTCACCATGTAGTTTGTTTTTATTTTTTTTTTAATATTTTTTTGCTCCGATTTCAATTTTTTTAAATATTTCTGGATGTTTTTATTTTGGATTAACTATCTGCTTTTTTGATTTTTAAAAAGTGTAATACTATTATTTTCACTGTGTGGTTTGTTTTAATATTTAACTACCTGCTTTTTTTATTTTTTTAATCGACCTCAGTAGCTTAATCATTAAGTGGCGGACTTGACTTGTAATCTGGAGTTCGATGTTTCATGTCCCAAGTTAAGCAAAAAATTAGCAAAGATTAGTACTAGGTGGATAAGCATGAATTATATAATTCTATTTTTTTTTTTAATTCAACCCTTTTTTATAAAATGTGAATTATGGGGACCAGTCTAAATTAAATTTCCTTGTGTCTATCTAGTGCTTCACAGCCTTGCAGTCTGTGTTGTAGCTTGTCCATCCCGTAGTATGCTTCCCCTCTGATGGGCGAGAAGTGACACAATACTTCCTATTTAGGTGCTGGGTCAACACGAGCGCACCAGAAGGTATCTCTTACAAACAACTGATTTTTTTCTTCTTTGGATCGGGTATTAATTAGAACCAGGGACCTTCCACATGGCAACCGAGTACCTTGCCATTTGGTATTGGTATGCCACTGAGCTAATCGCTTGCTCAATAGTAAGGTTAATTTACTTGAATAGCCTTACTTGAGGAACAGTCCGGCTTAGACTATCTTTAATCCTGTCTTATTGGAAGAGAATTCCGTAGGCATTAGCACCGCCTTTGATCATGTTTTGTTTTCTTAATTTCAATATCTATGTATGTATATATTCTATGTCATTTGTAAATAGAACATGATCCAACATGTTTTAATAATATAATGCGGCCCTATCTCATTCCACTTTCTCCTCCCCAGGCAAGCGCACCTCCCCCCCCGCCGCCCCTGGGGGCCTCGGCCCCCGCTCTCACTCCCTGGGCCGCCGCGTGGGCACCTGGTTCAATTTCGGAGCCAACAAGAAGAATCGAACCTTCAACCGGGCTGCTACCATGCAAACCGTGGTGCACCCGTCTTGAGACAGAGTGAGGATCGTGGCTGCTGGCTGGGTGTAATGGCGGACACAGCGTGAGAATCGTGGCTGCTGGCTGGGTGTAATGGCGGACACAGCGTGAGAATCGTGGCTGCTGGCTGGGTGTAATGGCGGACACAGCGTGAGAATCGTGGCTGCTGGCTGGGTGTAATGGCGGACACAGCGTGAGAATCGTGGCTGCTGGCTGGGTGTAATGGCGGACACAGCGTGAGAATCGTGGCTGCTGGCTGGGTGTAATGGCGGACACAGAGTGAGAATCGTGGCTGCTGGCTGGGTGTAATGGCGGACACAGCGTGAGAATCGTGGCTGCTGGCTGGGTGTCATGGCGGACTCCATGCGAGGAATTGCTTCACAGAAGATTTGGGAGTTCGTCATGTATTTACTGTTATTAGGTCCATGCCCTGGAGCTGGTAGAAACACCTGACTAGAGAGAGCTTATTTTGAACAGACCTAGTTGAACAAGTAGGTTAGAAAGCCTAGAGTCTTACTGCCTAAGAAAGCCTGGATAGAGGCTTACTGCCTATCTTAGAAGAAATAACAAGCTAATGAAATGATTTCAAGTTCAAAATATGTATATTTGTGTATGTTCTCTTTTTATTTACACTTGAATTTGTACTTACTAGAACTTTTTAAGCATAGTTTTATTTTTTTGTATGGTTTGACTGGACTATTTTCTGAATAGCAATGTTAGAAACCGATCAGTTAGGTATCTTGAAACCGGCATTTCAGCCCAACTCAGGCTGGGTGATGTTAATGTGGGTAGCAGGTTTGTGAGTTTCCTGCGAATGGAGGGTAACACCGCCGTCGTGATATGACCATGCAGTTGAAAGCAAGTTAAACCGAAATTAAAAAAAAAAAATAGTACTAGAGGGTGTTGCGTTATTTTCTTTCCAGCGTTAAATGATATAAATTAGGCACATATTTAGGGCGAAATTAATAGACGATATCACTAATTCTAATCAGCTGATTATGTTTTGTGTGTTTATCAATGACATTTAAATCAACCAAATTGTATGAATAGCATTGTTAATTTAAGCATTGATTAAAATTAAGCACTGACTAAATTATTCTAAGTGTGACTTTTGATAAATGAGCCGTTAGAGCCGTCAGCTTAAGACGAAATCTACATTGTAGATACCTACAGCCTACAGAGTATGGGTGATGTGTTCAATGAAAACATGAAAATTTAGAATCTAGTGACTTTCGTAGTCCCAGCCTGATGATTTGCATTATACATATAGATTAAATCTAAGATTTTTTTTTAATTTTTTATCGCTGGATGTTTGTAACAGGCGCCCTCTGGATTGCGCTACCAGAATCTATCACGCAGGTCGTGATATTATTGTACTTAATTATTCCTATAGTTTTATATCGTGTTTATTTCATCGTACAATTAATATACAAATATTGATGTATATTGTAAACAAAGTAATTCACAAGTTTTTTTAATATTATATTTAAAGAAAAGTAGTTTATACATATTTTTTTGTATTTCAAATAAAGATATATACAAAATCTTTTGTGTTTTCCACATAGATTTAGAAAGTAGATAACTAACTCTGAATGAGAACTGAAGTAGCCCTTCTCAAAAAAAAAATACATACCATACCCTGAATCAATAGAAAATGGCAAACAACATGCTAATACCATAATGGTGTCTGTCATTTTCTATTGAGGAAGTGCTTCACAAAAGATGTCTAGAGAGCATTGAGAGTTATTCATCTATGTATTATATTTAAATCTATGGTATTTCAAACAGAATAATTTACAAATATTTTTGTATTCTTCAAACAAAGCAATACACAATTGCTTTTGTGTATTTCAAACAAAGCAATGCCAGCGTCGATGGCATGTTGAATACACCGGTTCCCTTCAGAACACCGAAGTTAAGCGACATCCAGCGAGGTTAAGACTTGGATGGGTGACCATTCAAATTCTAATTCTCGTGACGCTGGCTTTTCCCGGCCCCACTCAGGCTGGGTGAGGTCAATGTGAGTAGCAGGTTTGTGAGTTTCCTGCGAATGGAGGGTAAAACCCCCGTCGTGATATGACCATGGCAGTTGAAAGCGACGTTAAACCCCACTTAAAAAAAAAAAAAAACAAAGCAATATATAAAAAAAACTTCGTGTATTTTAAATGACGTAATATACAAATATTTTTTGTATATTTGAAAATAATTTAATATGCATTTTTTTTTTTGTTGTATATTTCGAAGAAAAAAAAGATATACAAATATCACATATTTTTGTATATTAATTGTACCTCTGTATTTTTCATTGTACATAGTCATATCAATTACTAGGCGTTTAGATAGTTTTATTATTTTGCAATTAACACTACAAGTACTGTGATATAAAGTGCGGGGTGTTGCTGTCTTGAGTTTGAGGGTCTGGTCAGATTTTCCATGTTTAAAAATAAACTTTGGATGTTTATTATTTGTATTCAAAGCTTTATTTGTGTATTTTTATTAAACATAAAAAAACATTATACAGGACATCATCATTTGGGTGACGACATTTATTTTTTCTTTGTAAAATAATAAGGGCCCAAGGCTCTGCCTGTAAAAATGAGGGTCAACAGAAAGTTAGTAGCGATATGTGGTGGCGTTACAAGTGTGGTTTATTTACACTATACAATTAGGGGAATTGTGCATCAACCTTTTTTATGTGCTAGAATCTGAAACCTATAGAATCATCATTTAATTACAGGGTGGTAGCCAGACAGTAGAGGAATGACTCAGCACTTCTACCACTGTCTTTACAAGGAGGCTAATAATTGGCAAGGGCCCCTAGAACCAAGCCAATGTTGGTCTACTATAGAATAGAATGTATTTTTCTTTTTACATTTCAATAGTGACATATCTTCATATTTTGGGTTAGTAAGTGTCAGGGGACTACTAAAGTAACATTTTTTTTTTTTTTTTTTTGTATTGTATTGAAAAAAAAGAATACCTCAAGACAAGCAGCACCCAGCACGAATGTTTTGATTCTGTTGAGATTAATGCCGTTTTGTATTATTACTGTTAGGGTTACGCCACTACTATTCCTTACCTTACCAAGTGGCACTACAGCCCGATGTGAGCCTTGGCCTCCTCTACGCCACTACCCTTCATAGGACAATAGTTTCGTTCCATTCAGAAACGACACACGAACCTATAACACAAGCCTACTAAACCTTTTCTATTGCGGATAATTTTTTTTTTTTTTTTTTGGAATTGTAAAATATGAAGTTTTCTTCTGTTTTGATCAATATGGGAAATAAGATAATGAAAAAATATATATATATATGAATATGATAAGTGGTCAAAACATAGTGCATAACCTCTTTTGGAAGAGGAATAATTTCCTCTTCCAAAAGAAAAATGACTTGCTTCCAGTTTGGTTCATTTTATTCCCGTTGGGTTAACTTTGGTTAGAAAGAAAAATACGGCTTTAGTTTCATTGAATGAACTGCAAACATAAAAATGTAACTTTGAATTTTTTCAAAATGGTGGTGACTCGTGTTGTTTCTGAGTAAAACAATGTTTTATATGATTTTAACTGTTTAACCTGTTCTTACTTTATACTTTCCAAGTAATTTTTGTTCTTATACTATTTAGAGATAAAATGTAACTATGAATCTTCTTTCATATCGAATTGTCATGAGAAGAAAAAAATCATTCTGTAATATTATGTCAAGTAGCAGCAGTATAATAAATATTCAAAATAACTCTGTCAGAAATGAAAAAAAAATTGTCAACTTTATTTGTACGGAAGAAAAGTCAAGTTTGTTAAATCTTTGTCTTACGCAACCAACTGTTAATGTGTATCATTCAATTTTTTTTCAACATGTTTTATGTTTTTGAACATGACTCTTAAATAACTTTTAAAACATGACTGTTAACTGTTGTATTTTTCGCCCTCAAAATTGCAGATTTTTAGGGTAAAAAACACAAATGTTCCAAACCATTGATTTTCAAATCTGGTCTGATTAATACCTAACCATATTTTTGAAGGCAATAATATCATTTTATGTTCGTTTTGCTTGTTACTCCAAAATCCCCAATCCTAGTTTCTAATCGTTAATTTTTCACTGTTAAACTTCTGAAATAATTATTTTCTCTCTCGTTCCCTCTCCCCTCTCTCCCCTCCTCCCTCCCTCTCTATCTCCCCCCCCCCCCCCCCTCCTCCTCTCCTCCCTCCCCCCCCCCTTTGTTCTCTCACTCATCACTAATGCCTGTTCCTACCAACAAGAAAATTAAATTAGATAATAATTAAGGTAGGCGGTTACCTTTAAATTTCATTCTGACTTACTGAGGACTAGTCACTAGATTGTTAATCTGTTGGATTTTGGTAAGAATGGGCAACACATCAGTCATCATTAATCTAACAACCATTTGCCTGTTTTGTAAAATAAAAAATAGAAAAGTATGTTGACTGCTATCCGCAGAGTCCAAGTTGAGATCCCAGAGAGAAACCTTTTGTTTTGTCTACAAATATAATAATGAAAGTAATAAGCCCATAAAATGGGTATGTACTGTCGATCGCTGTATAAACTGTTACATATATTGTATAACAAGATAAATGTACAAATTTAATAATAGTTACTTAGTAAAGCAATAAAATTAACTAAAAATGCATCAAAAATCAATAAAAATACCTTCCTAAAATAAATACCTAAATCACAGTTTGTAAAATTAATTACGACTCAGTAAGTGCCAGGTTGGCAAATGTGCATGGTTTTAATTATTTTTTGCTGTTGACTCAACACATACTAAAAGCAAATTTGGCAACAATGTGATTCCTGCTTCCAATTATCATTTTTTACAGGATTTTTTTTTAACAACGGATCCCTATAGGAACTAGGGAACTTGTATTTTACAGGCTTATGTATTAGAATGAGTCGAAAGTCGAAGATCATTTTATACTTTACTCTACTTGTTAATAAATAACTAATATCATTATGGATTATAATAATATTATAATTATACAGTAGTCTTTAGACCCCCTTCCTGTTATCGTCTTCTATACTAATAAATTATCATTTTTGTCTATTGAGTCTTTTCCACTGAAACTATAAAACATAGATTTCTCACTTGTTCTTATTTGCTTTTTTAAACAAATAATAAATAAAATAAAGCTCTATTTTTTTTTTCATTGCCAAAGAGATTTGCCACTTTAAAGAAGCAAATGTTAATAATAATAATACTCTTTACTTGAGGCAAGGTTAATGCTTACAGCATTTTCTACCACCTAACCCTCAGAGCCTCATTATTAAGTGGTCATATACTCAAATAACTGAGAAAAAAATCATGCATTGGCTGGGCGAAACAACGAATCCCTACGCTACCTGGATTATTAGACCAATAATACATGTAGAGCTAGTACTCACAGTATCACCCGATAAGGGAATAAGGATGGAACGGAAGGTAAACCTAAGAAAGAACTTTTTTGTGTTTAGCAAACATACTTTTAGTGATATAGGTTCTCTCCGCGGCCAGCCTCCGTGTTGGCTACTGCTTCTTGTGGTCCGGAGATCCTGAGTTCGATCTCGAGTTGGACAGAATTTCCCGACAAAAAAAAATCACGTGAGGCTTTCATTTTCGGCCCAATCCATGTTGGGTAATGTAAATTTGGTAGCTGATGCGATTTCCAGGGAATAACCAATAACATTATAACTACATGTTCATTGTTCATATACCTCTATACTAGATATTCATATACCAGACCTCTGGATTCTTCCTAATAAAGGGAAGAATCCAGATGTCGCGGGTTTGAAACCCAGCTGGGACATTCTGAATGGTGACCACATAATAATACGTGGCTCATTGCTAGAATATTGAGACTTATTAGTCGTAGTCTGACAGTATAAATAAGGTGATATTATTTTTACTACGATATTAGAAACAAATTTATTTTCAGTGTCAATTCAGTCTATTGTATATCTTCAGCTACAATTTATATGCTGTGTTGAAAGGCAATTACAAATTTATTTGTAGCAGTTTGTTGAAAATAAATTATTTTGTTTCTCTCACATGCACCAAAGAGGAGGAACACTTTATATTTAGGATTGCGAAATATTTGAGTTTCCGCTTCCGGTCAAGTGGAAAATATGTTTTGAGAAATCACGAGTGTCCCGGGTCCCGGAAAGACTTCAGCGAACTTGATGAACACAGCTGTGTTTGGGCTGTGTTCAAAAGAAAAAAAGAGTGGGCTTCACTTTTGTTTTTTCCTTCTACCAATGCTAACCTCCTTGTTATCAGAATCTATGGCGGGAAAATTTTCAAATATTGTTTTAAAAAAATTCATTGAAGTTGGAATTTTGTTAAATTTATCAAATTTTCATTTATCTTTACCTAATAATTCTTTTTTTTTTTCATTAGCTAAAGCTGTTTTTTCCATATTCTCGGGGAAATAGTGCAGTTGATTTACTAGAACACTAGCCTTAGAGAAAAAATAAATACCCATTTCTTGTTACTTTATCAAAATCGTTTTTCATAAAGAGAAGAGTACATATATCATATTTCAATAATCTTAAAATGTGTGTACACTGTAGAATTTAGAGCAGGAGAACTCCTAATAATAAGAACCAGAAGTCAGGATCCAAGTCATCACCATCATGAATTTATCTTCTATAAACATGTGGACCTGTGTTTGCCGTCAAATTAGTACAAGCTGCAGGAAACTGAAAGAAACACCTAAAGGCAAAAGTCACAGTTCACATCAATGGCTTTCTAGGCAGTTTTCAGACCCCTATGTTCAGAAAGCCAAAATGGAAAATTACAGGTAACACCCTATTCCTCCTTTACCTGTCCACCATTTGGGTAGAGCAAAAGGAGACCAATGAAATGGAAAACTTGGTTAGAATTTTCTACTCTGGCTGGGATTCAAATCTGTAAATTCCAGGTCAGCAACCAATGATCTTAACCACTGAGCCATGGAGGTCAGTTGAAGAAAAAAGCTCTAAAAATAGTTATTGTCCCGGTAGCTCAGTGGTAAAGGCAGCACTTAGTGAATCCAGAGTTTCCAGAGGTTTTGGGTTTGAAAGCCAACCAGGACATGACAAGTTATCCTCCCATTTGGGATTTTTACCACTTAATAATATTGGGTTTACTGCTGGAATAATGGGACTTTAGTAGTCTTAATTGGGCAGTATAAATAAGGCTATATTATTACATATATTGCTTATTTTTTCCAGGTGCCGTAGTGCATTCAAGCTCCTTGAAATGAACACAAAGCACAAGTTCTTGCAACCAGGCCTGAAAGTATTGGACTGTGGTGCAGCACCCGGGAGTTGGAGTCAGGTGGCTGTAAAGTTAGTCAATAGTGATGGACATGGTACTTATATTTTTTAAATCTACCATTTTTTTTATTTTTTTTATATTATTTTTTGTACAACTTGTAACTTGTGTTATGTAAATATACAAATATAAATCTACCAATCTGTAGCTTGATTGTTGAGTGAACTCATACCCAAGCCCTGTGTCACAATATTCTACTGTTAATTTTATCTCTCTCATCATCAACTTCACAAAGTTATCAAGTGAACAATATCCAATTTAGAAATATGTACTTACAAATGAACTTGAATGAACTTAGTATTTTAATTCTGGGTTCATCCTTGAGTACACACAAATATTTTAAATTCATTTTACCCATTGGTTTTTGCTAAATTTCAGTTTAATTTGTCTCAATTGTAAATTATAGATAGATATTTATTTTATAATATAAATGCCTATTTTTACATATACCTAGCTTATTTTTTTACATATTTTAGAATAATATTCTGCACTCCTTTTGGAAAAGAGTAACAATACAGTAAGGTATCTTGTTAATTACCATGTAACTTCCAGAATAATTTATTGTGACACAGGGACCTGGTGGTTCATCTTTGGATGTACATTTCCTATCAGTACATACAGCAAGGTATCTTGTTATTTTCCACTCATACATCATAAAGAAATAGAAAAGTCTGTGAAACAATCATTTTTATAAAACAAAAGAAAAAGTTTAAACCTCCAGAAACGACAGAAAAGAAGAAAATTCCTGCCCCGCTGGGAATCGAACCCAGGTCACCATGCGTACAATGCCTAGCGCGCTAACTCACTCTGCCACGGTGACTACTGATATGACCATGCAGTTGAAAGCGATGTTAAATTTTTGTTTAAAAAAACGCTTGCATACGAGTCTGCAACCATTGGGACATTTTCATCTTTACTATTCAAGGTCCAAAACCCAACTGACCAAATTTCGTATTGTGCGCATGACACATACCTTCTCTCTTCTCTCCCTCTACAATTCAATACTTCGCCATTGTGCGCATGACACACACTTTCCCTCTTCTCTCCCTTTACAATTCAATATTTCGTTACATAATATCGTTACATAATATAGTTACATAATATCACGACTTATCAACAAACTACATCACACATACACAAAGACAATTCACCTGATCTTCCTGTGGTTAAATTAGCAGGAAGATAACAACATGATCTATATTAAGACAACATTTAACAAGAAACAGAAAACACACAGGACAATAACAACAATTAAGGGGGGGAAGCGGATAAGTCAAAAACAGGAGCCGCACCCCCAAATAAAGCTAGATAAACTATATCTAGCAACAGTAAAGTTGCAATTATTATTATTTGCTACAGAGTTACATAATATCGTTACATAATTTCGTCACATAATTTTGGTTATGTGCCAGAGCAAAGACATGAAAATGTCAAAAAAAGCAGTTTTAATTTTAGAGTATTATCAGAATAAAAAGAAAATATAAATTATCCAAAAAAATATGATGCTCTTAGTATCCACAAAAAAGTACCTAGGTACAGGTACAAGGTACTAGAAAATGTACCTAGATACATTTCAAAGGTACATAAGTATTTAAGTGTGATAAGTAGTGATGACTGAAGTACTTTACCTAGGTACCAAGGTACATCACAACCCTGGCAACTGCTCATATATATGGTGGTGCAAGACATCACACACACGTACTGACACGAATACCTATGAAAAATGTCAATATTTTGTTTGCTAGGATAATATCCATATAGAAAGAAAAAGAATTTTTTTGTTCTTGAGATATAACCAAAAAAACGCTTGCATACGAGTCTGCAACCATTGGGACATTTTCATCTTTACTATTCAAGGTCCAAAACCCAACTGACCAAATTTCGTATTGTGCGCATGACACATACCTTCTCTCTTCTCTCCCTCTACAATTCAATACTTCGCCATTGTGCGCATGACACACACTTTCCCTCTTCTCTCCCTTTACAATTCAATATTTCGTTACATAATATCGTTACATAATATCGTTACATAATTTCGTTACATAATATCGTTACATAATTTCGTTACATAATATCGTTACATAATATCGTTACATAATTTCGTTACATAATTTCGTTACATAATTTCGTTACATAATATCGTTACATAATATCGTTACATAATATCGTTACATAATTTCGTTACATAATTTCGTCACATAATTTTGGTTATGTGCCAGAGCAAAGACATGAAAATGTCAAAAACCATGTAAGAAGAAAAAACGCTTGCATACGAGTCTGCAACCATTGGGACATTTTCATCTTTACTATTCAAGGTCCAAAACCCAACTGACCAAATTTCGTATTGTGCGCATGACACATACCTTCTCTCTTCTCTCCCTCTACAATTCAATACTTCGCCATTGTGCGCATGACACACACTTTCCCTCTTCTCTCCCTTTACAATTCAATATTTCGTTACATAATATCGTTACATAATATCGTTACATAATATCGTTACATAATATCGTTACATAATTTCGTTACATAATTTCGTCACATAATTTTGGTTATGTGCCAGAGCAAAGACATGAAAATGTCAAAATATGCATGGGCTCTTGGTTCACCACAAAGTCATGCTTTTTTATTTCTATTACCTTTAAGGTATAAAATAAAGTATTTATTGTAATAGGTTACTATATATATTTTTTAATATCATGATTTAACAAGAGCTGCACTGCTTGTTGATGAACAATTAAGTATTTGCTATCCTTTTTTGACATTTTCATGTCTTTGCTCTGGCACATAACCAAAATTATGTAACGAAATTATGTAACGAAATTATGTGACGAAATTATGTAACGAAATTATGTAACGAAATATTAAATTGACATTTTCATGTCTTTGCTCTGGCACATAACCAAAATTATGTAACGAAATTATGTGACGAAATTATGTAACGAAATTATGTAACGAAATATTAAATTATAAAAATGAAAATGTCCCAATGGTTGCAGACTCGTATGCAAGCGTTTTTTGACATTTTCATGTCTTTGCTCTGGCACATAACCAAAATTATGTAACGAAATTAAGTAACGAAATTATGTAACGAAATTATGTAACGAAATTATGTGACGAAATTATGTAACGAAATATTAAATTGACATTTTCATGTCTTTGCTCTGGCACATAACCAAAATTATGTAACGAAATTATGTGACGAAATTATGTAACGAAATTATGTAACGAAACTTGAATAGTAAAGATGAAAATGTCCCAATGGTTGCAGACTCGTATGCAAGCGTTTTTTTTGAATACCGCGGTCTCACATGCCTCATCCGCCAGTTTAGGAAAATTCAAATGATAATTTTCGTGCAATTTCTTTATGAAACTACAGCTGACATTGGCATGGGAATGTAAAAATATAAATAAAACATAGACCAAGCATTGGTAGTGTAGCTAGTCTTGTAATGTAAAATCTAGCACATGGATCGGATCCCACCCAGTGCTTTCCTCATTTATTATTTTTTTTTTTTTTTCAGATAATAAAAAACCCAAAGGCTTAGTGCTCTCTGTAGACAAGCTACCAATCTATCCAATTGAAGGTGCTGAGATATTGAGCAAGTGTGATTTCACCGCACCTACAATACAGGAAAGACTAGCAGAAATACTGAAAGAAGAGAAGCTTGATGTGGTACTGAGTGATATGGCACCGAATGCTACGGGCATGAGAGAAATGGACCATGAGCTGATCTCTCAGCTTGCTGTTTCCGTCATCAGGTTAGTCTCTGTTATTTTGAAGTAGGTTTTTTACTTTGTTTATTTGAGTTAAATGTTCCTTTCAACTACATGGGGGGATGTTAAACAGAGAGAAGAGTACTGTCTTGCTAGAGAACTATAAACAGAGAATGAACTACCCAACTCTAACAAACCAGGCTAGCTTGCTGTTTTCCAAGGGTTTAATGTATAAAATTAACTACTAATACATAAATAAATACTAAAAAAAAACCTTTCACGAAGCATGGGGACATGTGACTGCTGGACTCTTAAATTTTGTATTCACGCGATTTTCCCATGAATATGTAATATCTTATTTTAAAGACATTCATTAGTTAAACTTTGGCACAATAGCGACCGAGATGCTTTGATTGTACTATTGTGAAAATTTAAAACTACATTGGTATTTTATACCTACATCTGTTCTGTTTATACCTACTGATTAATCACATGTGGGCCATGCCTCAACAAACTCACCCGCACCTCAGGCCTGATCACTATGTGAATAGTCAGTATAAACAGAAATCAGTATAAACAGAAAAGTGAGAAGTTGTACCAGATGTACATGAATATCAGTTATTAGAACATACCTGGACAGCTGTTTCGAGCTTATTTGCTCTCATCAGCGGGTAATAGTTCTGACTATTCATGTCATCAACTAACCTCTCTATTGTAATAGCATCTAATAACTTATTTTTAAAACCCACCTTCACCCCTGCAGATTCGCCGTCACCCATTCCAAACCAGGCGCCGACGTTCTCATCAAAATCTGGGACGGACAAAATCGCCCTCGTCTGGAAGAGAACCTGCAACGATTCTACTCAACCATAAAGAACCTGAAACCACCTTCCAGTAGGTCCAACTCTGCCGAAATGTTTCTTCTAGGACGAGGGTTCAAGGGGCTGAAAATGAGTGATAGGTCAGTCACAAGCAACGATAGTATAAAATAATATTGAGTTTAAGAGCGCGCGCGATCAGGTCAGTGGTAAGATACTTGCTTGCCATGCGGAAAATCCCGGGTTCGAACTCCCGCGCCCACAATAATTATGTATTCAAAATTTGGTTCAGTGCTTTGTAAGAGATACCTCCCGGTCCGCTTGTGTTGAGTTGTTGACCCAGCACCTAAATGGGAAGGCATACTATGGGATGGGCAGGCTACAGATCAGACTACAAACGTCCACAGTAGCTTCTGTTTCATGGCTTTGAAGTAAAAAAGGCTGTGAAACACCCCTCTTTTAATTTCTTTTTTATAATTATATAATTCTCAAAATGTAAATTAAACAACATGGATCAACCGCACATTCAATGATGTGTTGCTTGTTAGCAAGGTTGTTTGGATGTGGTGTATTAGACACAATCTTGACACAAACTGAATTTCTCGATTGAAAAATTGTGCTGACTGGGGGGACGTTAAACAAGGAGAAGATTGACATCTTGCTAGAGGATTATAAACAGACAGTAGTAGACACCGTAGACAGACCAACCCAATTAAGCCAGGCTAGCTTATTTTTTATTTATTTTTTCTTCTGATTTAACGGCACTTTAACAAGGCGATAAGCCTGTCGCCGGTAAAGGCTAGCTTTTTGATTTCACAAGGGCATAATGCTTTGTAAAATTATAGAAAAAGCCCAAGTTCTTACAATGGTTGATAGCCCATGGGAATATGTGGTTCACAGCGAGTCAACCAAAATTGGCTAGAGACCACCACTCCCCCTGCACGCACAGTGTTCATGCACGCACAGTATTCAAATCCCAGCGAGGTCTGAATTATCTGGTGGAATATAGGCAAAATAAGATAAGAGTATGAAATATACGGAAAAGTCCTATAATCATGTGCAATTCACTCAAATTGTGATAAAATAACACCAAAAAGAAACTTGTATTTTATTAATAATGTCTGCATGTTAATGTATGTCATCTATGAATTATCATGTATAAAAATAGATTTTACTATGAGGTATAGAAAATTAACAAAACATTTTTAGTTGAGTTAAATTATATATCACTGTTATAATTTAACAAAGAATATTATTTCCTTTCATATTCTATACATTTAAACATAGATAGTGTTATGCATTACCTGTCATTCTAGTTCTAAATATTAATAATAATATCACCTTGTTTATACTGTCCAATTAGGACTAATAGGTCCCATTTTATCAGCAGTAAGCCCAAGACGTATTATGTAGTCAAAATCCCAAAGAGAAGTAAAACTTACCATATCCCGGCTTGGGGTTTTGAACCCGCGATCTCTGGATTAACAGACCGACGCCTTGACCACAGAGGTACGGGGACTGACTAGCAGGATATACCCGAAGATATCCTAATTATATGTATGCTTAAGAAATAGGATCTTGCTACGTTCTGTTGTCTGGCTCGTTTACCTCTGTTCGGGTTGACACAGCTCAGTAGTGATGGAATCGTGACAAGCAGAGACGAGACACGACCAAGGCAGGTCTCGTCTCGAAAATCTCGAGACGAAACAACAATATCTTCTCGTCTCATCTCGTAAAGATATTTTTTTCTTTAGAAGATAAGATAGGCCATGCCTCGACTGTCCTTAGACAAGACGAGTCAAAGTTCAAGTCTATATATTTCATCTTGAGTCCACAGCTAGAAGACAAGAAACTAAAGACGGATTAATTCATCAGTCAGTTCAATCACCCAGTAGCTCGATGGTTAATGCAGCGGACTCGTAATCTGGAGGTCGATGGTTCGACTCCCTAGCTTGGATAATTTTATAAGGCTGGTTCGGTTAAAAAGTGGAACCAAGAAATATGAAAACTCAAGGAACCAGAATTTGCTTGTCTTTTATCCAAGTTTCTCTTATAAAGAGGGCATTTTCCCTTATATGTATTGTATTGTATAGTGTTAAATCGGACCTGGAAATTGTTCTTGCATAAAGTTGTCTTCCAGGTTCGAGTGTACAACCAAACCAGTCGAATTCACCCGAGCAACGCACCCCCTAATAATCCGCCTGTGGGTTTCATATTCTGTGGGCTTTCACTGTCCTGGTCAGAACTTTCCCCCCCGTCCGACATACTTGCTACGCCACTGTTCTGATTTCGAAAGCCCGACCTCAAATTTTGCTGATTATTGTTCTGCGTATTACGCTGATTATTGTTCTGTGAATTTTGCTGATTCTGTGAAGTCTGCTGATTGTTCTGTATATTCTGCTGGTTCCTATTCTGAGCTGATTTCCCTAGTCCAAGACCAAGCAACCCTCCGCTCTGCTTTGCTGCTTGCTGCCCGTCCTGCCTCGCTGGTTGCTGTCCATCCTGCCTCGCTGGTTGCTGCCCCCCAAGTCCCAACAACCCTGCGCTGGGCTTCGCCTCCCCTTGCCTGGGCGCCCCGCCCAGCCCCAACAGCCCACCACTGCTCTGGCCCCCTAGCCCCAGACCCGGGGACACAGGGGTTGGTTTCTTATTCCCCGTGAGGCCGCCCGTCAGTCCGCCCACGAGATTACCTTGTCCGCCGCCGCCCAGCAAGGGCGACGTGAGCCCACCGACGGCGCCCAAGTTTCCCACCCTCTTCCCCGCCGAATTCACCCCCGTGAGGCCCCCCAGCAGTCCTTGCACGTTGAGTAGCTTCTGCAGATTCAGCATCGAGCATTGCTGGCTGGCCAGAACCTCAGTGAGGCCCTCCCACAGGGCCATCTGACATTGACGGAACCCCTTGTCCATGCGAGGCGAGCTGGAGAGGACGAGAAACTCGCCGCCCTGCGCACTGAACGGAGCCCACGGGGTGCTGGAGTTGGGGAGGGCGGGTTTTCTGTGGAACAGACAGGAGTTAGGAGTCAATGTCACAAAGTGATCATATTTGTGTTAATCACAATCCTGATATCACAATTACTCTGGGCCGAAATATAAAACCTGATCAAATCAGAGATAAGCCAGACCCTCCCTCAAGTCCGAGTTTCAAGCAATCACAGCTCACTTTAGACCGAATTGAGGGACAGTTCGTCTTATCTTAACTTTAATCCTGTTTTATAATTCGGCCTTAAAACTCACTTTACTAATTTTTTGGTTGACTTTGGACTTAAACCACCGATCTCCAGGTTACAAGTCTGCCGCCTTATCCTTCAAGCTACTGGAAAGTTATGAGAATCATTTTTTTTTTTTTAAATGAAATGACATTTATGTCTCAAAACCAAATTTTAAAATGACACAGTAATGGACATTTCCCAGCCGGGACGAGACAAGTTATCCTCCCAGTTGGGATTTTTACCACATAATAATACGTCTTGGGCTTACTGCTGGAATAATGGGACTTAATAATCCTAATCGGGCAGTATAAATAAGGCGATACCAAAAAAACTAAAGAGCGGGATTAGGATTGCCTATGGCAATCTCTTCCACCCAACACCGGTAGTCGTACTTACCCAGTTCTCGCGAATTCGGCCACCAGGGAGGTGAACATATTCCGGACCTGTTTGTCCTCTGGGTCACTGATCTGATGGCGCAGAGAATTGCCGTCCAGTGACTTGGCATCGAAGAGGTAGATCAAGTCCTCACCGTGTCCGATTTCTAGAGGAGGAAAAGAATAGAATAGAATAGAATAATAAATTTGGTTGTATTAATGTGAAACATTTTTACAAAGGTTGACAAAAGAATTATACAAATTATTTTTATGTTGATAAGAGGAGGAAAGGAATTGAGTGAAATGGTGATCTCGACAGGTATGGCCAGTGCTAAGGAGCTACGGAACTGCAGCACCCCCAGACCAAAAGAAAAAGAGAAAATTTTGCCAATTTCCAACTCGTACACAATTAAAATCATCACATATTTCTAAAATAATCAATTTATAACTAAAATGATTGGCATGGTAAACAAACTCAAACTTGTGAGTCCATAAATCCCATTTTAGTCCGATTTATGTGGCAGCACCCTCAAAACTTTTTCCCACCGGCCGCACCTGGTTCTCAATATAAAAATCAGAACTTATTGATTTCCAATCACCACACCAATAGTATTCTGATCGCTTATGCTTAGTTTTAATAATTATTTAAAAGTTTTCTTTCCTTTAAGTTATTTTATAATATTATGTTTAAGTATTTTATTTGTTTTGTGTAGGGAAATTTATGTATCATGGGTAGCACCCGTCTATTAATTAATAAATATGATCTACCATTCTACCCTATTGATGAGGTTATTTAAAAACACGGCTATCTCGTGAGAAACTCACTGACCTGGGGTCTTGAGATCTTGGCTGCCCCTAATGATGGGCAGGCCGCCCAGGAAGTGAGATGCTGTCGATTTCTTGGGCAGCTGCTCGAAGCTGTAGCAGAAGGTGTGGCTGGTGAGGGACCACACCTTGGAGGTGAGGAACATGGGGAGGTTGAACAGGGAGTCTGTGGTGAGCTGAGGGGGGGGGGGGGGGGGGAGAGAGCATCTATTACACTAACAGTTGAACAGGGAGTCTGTGGTGAGCTGGGGGGGGAGGGAATCTATTACACTAACAGTTGAACAGGGAGTCTGTGGTGAGCTGGGGGGAGAGAGCATCTATTACACTAACAGTTGAACAGGGAGTCTGTGGTGAGCTGGGGGGAGAGAGCATCTATTACACTAACAGTTGAACAGGGAGTCTGTGGTGAGCTGAGGGGAGAGAGCATCTATTACACTAACAGTTGAACAGGGAGTCTGTGGTGAGCTGAGGGGAGAGAGCATCTATTACACTAACAGTTGAACAGGGAGTCTGTGGTGAGCTGGGGGGAGAGAGCATCTATTACACTAACAGTTGAACAGGGAGACTGTGGTGAGCTGGGGGGAGAGAGCGTCTATTACACTAACAGTTAAACAGGGAGTCTGTGGTGAGCTGGGGGGAGAGAGCATCTATTACACTAACAGTTGAACAGGGAGGCTGGGGGGAGAGAGCGTCTATTACACTAACAGTTGAACAGGGAGTCTGTGGTGAGCTTGGGGGGGAGAGAATCTATTACACTAACAGTTGAACAGGGAGTCTGTGGTGAGCTGGGGGGAGAGAGCATCTATTACACTAACAGTTGAACAGGGAGTCTGTGGTGAGCTTGGGGGGGAGAGAATCTATTACACTAACAGTTGAACAGGGAGTCTGTGGTGAGCTGGGGGGAGAGAGCATCTATTACACTAACAGTTGAACAGGGAGTCTGTGGTGAGCTGAGGGGAGAGAGCATCTATTACACTAACACACTAACAGTTGAACAGGGAGTCTGTGGTGAGCTGAGGGGAGAGAGCATCTATTACACTAACAGTTGAACAGGGAGTCTGTGGTGAGCTGGGGGGAGAGAGCATCTATTACACTAACAGTTGAACAGGGAGTCTGTGGTGAGCTGGGGGGAGAGAGCATCTATTACACTAACAGTTGAACAGGGAGTCTGTGTGGAGCTGAGGGGAGAGAGCATCTATTACACTAACAGTTGAACAGGGAGTCTGTGGTGAGCTGGGGGGAGAGAGCATCCATTATGCTGGGTCCACACAGGTGCAACATGCAACACGTTGCTGCAACATGTGTGTGGTAATTGGAACACTGTTGCAGCAACGTGTTGCAGTTCGTGTTCGCCAGTGATCCATTCCGTTTCTCTGTTCAGGTGCCGTCCACACACGTGTAACATAGTAGCAACAATATCAAAGATGTTCGGTAGAAAACCGACATCCTCATAGATGATTTTTGAACATTCATTTTCGTGTTCAGAAGCCGTCCACACAGAGTGAATTCATGTTGCATTTTGCACCTGTGCGGACCCAGCATTACACTAACAGCCGTATGTCACTTTGTTTCTATATCTCCACCTGTAAATCTCCCTAAACAGCGATCCAAGTCATTGTGCACTTGATTTATGAACAGAAAAGGCAGCGTCCATGGTGCATTGAATGCACCGGTTCTCGTAGGATCACCGAAGTTAAGCAACGTCTAGTGAGGCGAATACTTCGTGATGCTGGCATTCCGGCCCGAGACATGGCCTTATATTTATTTTTCCTAACCCTACTCTACACAATGAGGCATTGCCGTACATCATTTCGGGCTGGAACTCTGTGCCCCAGGATTACACATTGGCATTGGCAGATGCTTTTGAAGCTTTTAGATCGGTTTTCAGGACACTTGGCTTCGATTTCAAGGGTATTTAGATAATATTTTACGTAGAAAAAAGTAGAATTTCCGGTGCGCGCACCTTGAAAATGAAAATGCCTAACCCGGAATCGAACTCAAGATCTCTGGACCACGGAGGCTGGCTAATCAAATCTTACCTGTACCACTTTGTCTATCTGTGAGCTGACCGCCTCTATACTCTTGGATATGCCACCCAGGTAGTCCACATTACTGAACAGCTGCTTCAGTGTGTCTTGTAGCTGGGCGTTGGAGAGTAGACCTGAAATATATATTATTTACAATACATAATAAGTTAAATTATCATAATTGATAGTCTGGCTGGGGGACTATAAACAAGGAGTAAACCAGCAGTCTAGCTGGGGGACTATAAACAGGAAGTAGACCAGCAGTCTGGTTGGGGGACTATAAACAGGGAGTAGACCATCAGTCTGGCTGGGGGACTATAAACAGGGAGTAGACCATCAGTCTGGCTGGGGGACTATAAACAGGGAGTAGACCAGCAGTCTGGCTCGGGAACTATAAACAGGGAGTAAACCATCAGTCTAGCCGGGGGACTATAAACAGGGAGTAGACCAGCAGTCTGGCTGGGGGACTATAAACAGGGAGTAGACTAGCATTGGCTTGGTTCTGGGGGCCCTTGTCAATTATTAGCCTCCTTGTAAAGACAGTGGTAGAACTGCTGAGTCATTCCTCTCCTGTCTGACTACCATCGTTCACGATGACGCCACCCTGCTAATGATCATATTTGTGTTCGATCTCCGGTCGGAGCAGATTTTTCACACAGAAAATTCTGTTTCCTCCGTACATGTGAGGCTGGTATTTCTGGCCCTACCCAGGTTGGGTGAGGTTAATGTGGGTAGCTGGTACGATTTCCAGCGGATGGAGGGTAAAACCCCCGACCTAATCCAGGACGTTAAATCAAAATAGAATCGTTGGCGTTAGGAAGCGATCCAGCCGTAAAAAAAATGTGCCAAAACCAACCAACCTCAACCGTAAGGTTGAACAACGTCGACCCTGCTTAAGCGGGATAAGACAGAGTAAAATAAGAAGAAGAAAATCATATTTGTGTTAATCACTTTCATTATGTCACATCTCAAACACCGTTTCATTAAATCTTTGCTGAACCCGGGACTTGAAACATCGACTCCAGGTTACAAATCCGCCGCCTTATCGTTAAGCTACTGAGGTGGGTTATAACAATACATATACAGGGTGGGGCAAAAGTCTGGAAACCCCTGAATAACTTTCGAATGGCTTCTTCGGTAAAATTAAAATTTTGTACGGTAAACCGGGCTAATAAGACCTTCTTTTAGAGTGGGGTCGATTTTTGTTACCGGCCCCCATGTCGGGGCCAGGGGGCCAACTTCATTTTTTTAAATACGAACCCCCAACTTGCGATACATTTTTGAAAAGGTCTTTAAATAAAAAATACATTGATGCAAATTTTATTTTTTTAATATTAATTGTTTGCAAATGGCGTCCAACTTTGTGTATGCAGTAAAGTCTGGAAACCCCTGAATATCTTTCGAAAAGGCTTTCTCAGTAAATTTAAAATTATGTACGGTAATCCTTGGTAATTAGACCTTACATTAGAATGGGACCGATTTTTTTTTCCGGCCCCCATGTCGGGGCCAGGGAGGCCAACTTCATTTTTTTAATACGAAACCCCACCTTGCGATACATTTTTGGAAAGGTCTAATTACCCCGACTTACCGTGCACAGTTTTAAAAGTTACTGAGAAAGCCCTTTCGAAAGATATTCAGGGGTTTCCAGACTTTACTGCATACACAAAGTTGGACGCCATTTGCAAACAATTCATATTAAAAAATTAAAATTTGCACCAATGTATTTCTTATTTGAAGACCTTTCCAAAAATGTATCGCAAGGTGGGGGTTCGTATTTAAAGAAAAGAAGTTGGCCCCCCTAGCCCCGACATGGGGGCCGGTAACAAAAATCTATCCCACTCTAAAAGAAGGTCTCATTAGCCCGGTTTACCATACAAAATTTTAATTTTACCGAAGAAGCCATTCGAAAGTTATTCAGGGGTTTCCAGACTTTTGCCCCACCCTGTATTGTGTTTTATGTATTTATTAATATATTCATAAAAATTTATGAGCATTTTTAAATATTTTTGTTGTTTTTTTCACGTTCTTTCGTTTTGTTGTTTTTGATAAAATGTTCTTTGATTAATAAAAATACAAATAAAGTACCTTAAAAAAAAATAAAAAATATTAAAATTATATTAGGGGAAGGTTTGCTAAAACCGGGTAGTCTGCTAATACCGGGTACCACTGTTTCCGACGATACTGCTAATGCCATTTATGAACTGATTACAGAAACTAAAATTTCTTCCCAGCAGAGCGTAACTTTTGTAAAAAAACCAATTTCATTTTGAGTAATTTCGCTCTGATTTGAGGTTCTAGTTTTGCTCGTGTTATTTCCTTATTTTCGAGCCCACAGTTATCGAGTGACTTTTAACGGCTATTTGTGCTGAAAATTCATGGTAAGTGTGTAAAGCTGTTACTTAAAAAGTGTTATTTCATATCATAATTAAATCTTTTAAATATCGTTTTGCATGTCTCGGTTATTCAATATTTTTTACAGAAAGTCATGAGTCTGTTCATACCGGGTACTTTGGGGTTGATAAAACCGGGTACAGATTTTCAGGTACCCGATTTGAGCAGCCTATTTTTTCCTTAGTGTTGTGTGTATTTTTATGTGCTTACATTTTTTCAAGTTGTCTTTGATATGTCTCTGGATATTTTTTCAGGGAAGGTATTGACGGTAAGTAGGTGAGCAAGTAGGGACCTGCTACATATTATTTTTTAATGTCATTGAATTTTTTTTCT
>CM044957.1:49237244-49268484 GCA_024516035.1 Bactericera cockerelli
AAAAATTTTTCCGGGGGGGAAAAAACCCCCGGGGGGGGAAAAAAGGGGGGAAATTTCAAAAATTTTTTTTTGGGGGGAAAAAAAATAAAAAAAAATTTTTAAGGGGAAAAAAAAAAAAAATTTTTTGAAAATTTTAAAAAACCCCCCCCCGGGGGGGTTTTTTTTGGGATTTTTAAATTTTAATTTTTTTTTTCCCCCCCCCCCCCCCCCCCCCCCCCCCCCCCCAAAAAACCCCCCCAAAAAAAAACCCCCCCCCGGCCCCCCCCCCCCCCCCCGGTTTTTTCCCCCCCCCCCCCAAAAACCCCCCCCCAAAAATTTTAATTTTAATTTTTTTAATTAAAAAATTTTTTAAAAAAAAAATTTCCCAAATTTTCCTTTTTTTTTTGGGGAAATTCTTTTTTAAAAAAAGGGGGGGGGGGGTTTTTTTTTAAAAAAAATTTTTTAAGGGGGGGGGCCCCCCCCCTTGGGGTTTTTTTAATTAAAGGGGGTTTAAAAAAATTTTTAAATTTTTAAAATTTTTTTTTTAAAAATTTTTTGGGAATTAAAAGGGTTTTCCCTTTTTTTTTGGGGGGAAAAAATTTTTTTAATTGGTTTTTTTTGGGTTTTTTTTTCCCCTTCCCAAATTCCCGGGGGGGAAAAAAAAAAAACCAAAAAACCCCGTTAAAAAAATTTTTTGGGGGGAAATTTTTTTTTTTTGGGGAAAAAAATTTTGGCCCCCCGGGGGTTGGGGGGGGTTTTGGGCCCCGGGGAAAAAAGGGGGTTTTTTTTTTTTAAAAAAACCCCCCAAAAAATTTTAAAAGGGGGGTTTTCCCCCCCCCGGGTCCGGGGGGGCCCTTTTTTTTCCCCAAAATTTTTTTTAAAAAAAAAAGGTTTTTAAATTTTAATTTTTAAAAAATTTTTTTTTCCCCTTGGTTTTTTTTTTTTTAAAAAAATTAAAATTTTTTTTGGGGAAAAAATTTTTTTTTGGGGTTTTTTTTAAAAATTTTTTTCCCTTAATTTTGGGCCCTTGGGCGAAAATTTTGGAAAAAAAAAATTTTTTAAAAAAGGTTTTTTTTTTTTCCCCCCGGGCCCTTTTATTAAATTTCAAATTTTTTTTTTTTTTTAAAAAATTTAAAAAGGGGTTTTCCCTTTTTTTTTAAAAAAATTTTTTTTAAATTAAAAAAAAAAATTCCCCTTTTTCCCCCGGGGCCCCCCCCCCCTTTTTGGGGGTTTTTTTTTTTGGGGGTTTTTCTTTTTTTTTTCCCCCCAAAAAAAAAAAAATTTTTTTTCCCCCAAAAAATTTTTTTTAAAAATTAAAATTTTTTTAAAAAAAAGGGGGGTTTTTGGGGGGTTTTTTTTTTAAAATTTTCCCAAAAAAAAAAATTTTTTTTTTAAAAAGGGGGGGGGGTTTTTAAAAAAAAACCCCCCAAAAAAACCCAAAAAAAAAAAAATTTTTAAAAAAAAATTTTTGGGGAAAAAAAATTTTTAAAAAAAAAATTTGAAAACCCCCGGGGGTTTAAAAATTTTTTTTCCAATTTTTTTTTT
Source organism: Bactericera cockerelli (assembly GCA_024516035.1). NCBI lineage: Eukaryota > Metazoa > Arthropoda > Insecta > Hemiptera > Triozidae > Bactericera > Bactericera cockerelli. The sequence goes on from CM044957.1 coordinate 49,238,769, forward strand.
TTTTAAAAAAAAAATTTTTTTTTAAAAAAATTTTTTTAAAAAAATTTTTTTTTTTTTTTTTTAAATTTTTTTAAAAAAATTTTTTTTTTTAAAAATTTTCCCCTTTTTCCCAAAAAAATTTTTTTTTTTTCCCCAATTTTTTTTTCCCCCAAACCCCGGGGGTTTAAGGGAAACATTTTAATTTTTTTTTTTTTTTAAAAAGGAAAAAAAAAAAAAAAAAATTTTTTTTTTTTTAAAAAAAAAAATTTTTAAAAGGGTTTTTTTTGGGGAAAAAAAAAGTTTTTAAAAAAAAAAATTTTTTTTTTTTTAAAAAAAAAAATTTTTAAAAAAGGGGTTTTTTTTTTTTCAAAGGTTTTTTTAAAAAAAATTTTTTAAAAAAACCCAAAAAAAAATTTTTAATTTCCCCGGGCCCCCAAAAACCCCCCCTTACCCCCCCCCCGGGGGCCCCGGGGAAGGGGGAAGGGGCCCCTTTTAAAAACCCCCCCCCAAAAATTTTTTTTTCAAAAAAAAATTTTTTAAAAAATTGGGGGTTTAAAAAAAATTTTTTCCCCCAAAAATTTTTCCCCTTTTTTAAAAAAAAAAAAATTTTTTAAAATTTTCCCCCCCCTTCCCAAAAACCAAGGCCCCTTTTTTCCCCCCCCTTCCCCTTCCCCAAACCCCCCCCCTTTTTTTTACAAATAAAAAAAAAAAAAAAAAAATTTTTTTAAAAATTTGGGGGAAATTTTCCCAAAAAAAAAAATTTTTAAAAGGGGGGGAAAAAAAGGGGGAAAAAAAATTTTTTAATTTTTTTGGGGTTTTTTTTCCCCCCCCCCAAAAAAAATTTTTTTAAAAACCCCCCCCCGGGGGGGGGAAAAAAAAAAAAAAAATTTTTTTTAAAAAAAATTTTCCTTTTTTTTTAAAAAAAAAAAAAAAAAAATTTTTTTTTTTAATTTTTTTTTTTTTCCCCCTTTTTTTAAAAAAAAGGGGGGGAAAAACCCCTTTCCCCAAAACTCCCCTTTTAAAACCCTCCCCCAAAAATTTGGGGGGGAAAAGGCCCCCCCAAAAAAAAAGGGGGGCCCCCAAAGGGAAAAATTTTTCCCCCCCTTTTTCCCCTTTCCCCGGGGGGGAAAACCCCCCGGGCCCCCCCCCAAAAAACCCCCTTTTTTTTTCCCCCCCCCCCCCTTTTTGCCCCCCCCGGGGGAAAACCCGGGGGGGGGGCCCGGGGGGGGAAGGGGGGAATTTTCCCCAAATTTTTTGGGGGGGGGGGCCCCGGGGCCCCCCAAAAAAAAAGGGGGCCCCCCCGGGCCCCGGGCCCGGGGGGGGGGGGAAAAAAAAAAAATTTTTTTTTAAAAACCTTTTTTTTTTAAAAAAAAAAAGGGGGGCCCCCCCGGGGGAAAAAAAAAAAAAGGGGGGGAAACCGGGGGTTTTTTTTTAAAAAATTTTTTTTTAAAAAAATTTTAAAAAATTAAAAAAATTTTTTTTTAAAAAAATTTAAAAATTTTGGCTTTTTTTTTTTTAAAAAAGGGTTTTTTTTTTTAAAAAAAAAACCCCTTTTTCCCCCTTTTTTAAAAAAAATTTTTTTTAAAAAAAGGGCCCCCCCTTTTTGAAAAAAAATTTTTTTAAAACACCCTTTTTTCCCCCAAAAAAAAAAAAAAAAAAAAAAGGGGTTTTTTTGGGAAAAAAAAAAACCTTTAAAATTTGGGGCCCTTTAAAAAAACCCCCCCCCGGGGGGTTTTTTTTTTTTTGGGAACCCCCGGGCCCCCTTTTTTTTTCCCCAAATTTTTAAAAAAACCCCAAACCCAAAAAAATTTTCCCCCCAAAATTTCCCCCCAAAAAACCCCCGGGGGGTTTCCCCCAAGGCCAAAAAAAAATTTTTCCCCCCCCCCGGCCAAAAAATTTTTTTTTTGGTTTCCCAAAAAAAAAAAATTTTTTTTTTTTTAAAAAAAAAAAATTTTTTTTTAAAATTTAAAAAAAAAAAAAAAAAAAAGGGCAAAAAGGGGGGAAAAAAAAAAAAAAACCCAAAAACCCCACTTTTTTAAAAAAAAAAAATTTTTTATCCCCCAAAACCTTTAAAAAAATTTAAAAAAAAAATAAATTTTTTAAAAAAAAACCCAAAAAAAATTTTTTTTTTCCCCCAAATTTAAAGGAAAAAAAAAACCCTTTTAAAATTTTCCCCCCAAAAAAAAAAAAAATTTTTAAAAAAAAAAACCCCAAAAAAAAAAATTTTTTTAAAACAAACCCTTTTTTCCCCAAAATTTTTAAAAAAAAAAAAACCCAAAATTAAAATTTCCTTGGAAAAAAATTTTTTAAAAAAGGGGTTAATGGGGGTTTTAAACCCCAAAAAAATTTTTAATTAAAAAAAATTTTTTTTAAAAAAAAACCTTTAAAATTTTTTTTTTAAAATTTAAAAAATTAAAAAAAAGGAAAAAAAAAAAATTTTTTTTAAAAATTTAAACCCCCCCTTTTTTTTAAAAAAAAATTAATTTTTTAAAAACCCGGGTTTTTTAAATTTTTTTTAGTTTTAAATTTTTTTTTTTTAAAAAAAAAAAAAAATTGGGGGTTTTTTTTTATTTTTTTAAAAAATTTTTTTTAAATTTAAAAACCCCCAAATAAAATTTTTTAAAAAAAAAAATTTTTTTTTTCCCCAAAAACTTTTTTTTTTAAAAAAAATTTTCCCAAAATTTGGGTTTAAATTTTAAAAAAAATTTTCCTTTTTTTTTTTTTTTTCCCCCATTTTTTTTTTTTTTTAAAAAAAAAATTTTTTTTTAAAACTACCCCCCTTTTTTTAAAAAAAAAAAAAACACAAAAAAAAATTTTTAAAAAATTTTTTTAAAAAAAAAATTTTTTTAAAATTTTTTTTTTAAGAAAAAAAATTTTTTTAAAATTTTCTAATTTTTTTTTAAAAAAAAAAAATTTTTTTTCCCCCCGGGGGTTTTTTTTTTCCCCCCCCCAAAAACCCCCCTTTCCCCCGGTTTTTAAAAAAAAAAAAAATTTTAATAAAAAAAACTTTATTTTTTTTTAAAAAACCCCCCAAAGTTTTTTCCCTTTCAATTTTTTTTTTTTTTAAAAGGGGGGGGGGGGAAAAAAGGGGGGGGCCCCCCCGGGGGGGGGGGGGCCCCCCAAAAAAATTTTTTTGGGTTTTTTTTTGGGTTTTTTTTTGGGAAATTTTTTTAAAAAAATTTTTTGGAAACTTTTTTTTTTTTCCCTTTTTTCCCTTTTTTTTTTAAAAAATTTAAAAATTTTAAAAAAATTTTCCCAAAAAAAAAAAAATTTAAAATTTTTAAAATTTTTTTAAATTTTTTGGGGTTAATTTTTTTCCCCTTTTTTTTTTGGGTTTTTTTTTTTTAAATTTTTTTCCCCCTTTAAAAATTTTTTTTTTTTTAAAAAAAATTTTAAAAAATTTTGGAAATTTTTTTTTTTTAAACCCGGGTTTGGGGGGGAAAGGGGGGGGGGGGAAAAAAAAAGGAAAATTTTTATTTTTGGGGGAAAAAAAAAAAAAAAAAAAAAAAAACCCCCCAAAAAAAAAACCCCCCCCTTTGGGGGGAAAACCCGGGCCCCGGGGGGTTTAAAAAAATTTTAAAAAATTTTCCAACTTTTTTTTTTTTTTAAAAAGGGGGGGGGGGTTTTTTTTTAAAAAAAAATTTAAAAAAGGGGGGGTTTTTTTAAATTTGGGGAAATTTTTTTTGGGGGGGAAAAAAAAAAAAAAAATTTTAAAGGGGAAACCCCGGGGGGCCCCCCCGAGGGGGGTTTTTGGGGTTTTTAAAAAAATTTCCCCTTTTTTTTAAGGGGGGGGATTGGGGGGTTTTTTCCCCCCGGGGGGGAAAAAATTTTTTTTCCCCCCCCCGGGGGGTTTAAAATTTTTGGGGTTTTTTTCCCCAAAAATTTTTTGGGGGGAAAATTTTTTTTGGAAAAAAAAAAAGGGGGGGGAAAAAAAGGGGGTTTTTTAAAAAGGGGGGGTTTTTTTTTTTAAAAATTTTGGGGGGGCCCGAAAAAAATTTTTTTTTTAAAAAAAAAACCCCGGGGAAAAAAAAAAATTTAAAAAATTTTTTTCCCAATTAAAAAAAAAACCCAAAAAAAACCCAAAAAATTTAAAAATTTAAAAAAAATTTTTTTTTCCCCCCTTTTTTTTTTTTTCCCCCCGGGGATTTTTTAAACCCCCCCAAAATTGGGGGGGGGGTTTTTTTTAAAAAAAAAAACCCCTTTTTCCCCCCTTTTTTTTGGGGTTTTTTTTTAAAAAAAAAATTTTAAACCAATTAAACGGGCCCAAGGGGAACCCGGGGGAAAATTTTTTTTTAAAACCCCAAAAACCCCCGGTCCCCCCCCCCCCCTTTACCCCCCCCCAAAACCCGGTAAAAAAAAAAGGGTTAAAAAGGGAAAAAGGGGCCCCCCCCCAAAGGGGGTTTATTTTTTTAAAAAAAAAATTTTTTTTTTAAAACCCGGGGGTTTTTTTGGGGGGTTTTATTTTTGGGGGGGTTTTCCGGGGGGGTTTTTTTTGGGGGAAAAAAAAATTTTTTTTGGGGGGGGGGGGGGCCCCCCCGGGGCCCCCGGGGGCCCCCCCTTTTGGGGAAAAAAGGGGAAAAACCAAAAAATTTTGGAAAAAAGGGGGCCCCCAAACCCTTTTTTGGGGGGGTTTTAAAAAAAAAATTTTCCTTCCCCCTTTCCGGGGGGGGCCCCAAATTTTTTTCCCTTTTTTGGGCCCCCCAACCAAAAATTTTGGGGGCCCCAAAAAAATTTTTTAAAAAAGAAAAATTTATTTTTTTGGGGGATAAAAAAAAAAAAATTTTTTCCCAAAAAAAAAAACCCCGGGAAAAGGGGGGGGTTTTAAAAAAAAATTTTTCTTTTTTTTTTTTTTTTGGTTTTTTTTTTTTTTTGAATTTTTAAAAGGGGGAAAAAAAAAATTTGTTTTTTTTTTTTTTTTTTTTTTAAAAAAAAAAAAATTTTTTTTTTTTTTAAAAATAAATTTTTTTTTAAAAACCCAAAAAAGGGGGGGTTTTTTTTTCCCCCCCCTTTTTTTTTTTTTTTTTAAAGGAAAAAAAAAAAGTTTTTTTGGGGGGGAAAAAAAATTTTGGGTTTAAAAAAATTTTTTTTTTTAAAAAATTTATTTTTGTTTTTTTTTTTTTAAAAAAATTTTTTTTTAAAAAAAAATTTCTAAAAAAGGGGCCCCCCCCCCCTTTTTGGGGGGGGTTTTTTTTTAAAAAAATTTGGGCAAAAAAAATTTTTTAGATTTTTAAAAATTTTTAATGGAACAAACCCTTAAAGTAAAAATTTTTTAAAAAATTTTTAAAAAAAACCAAAAAAGGGGGGAAAAAAATTTTTAAAAATTTAAAAAAAGGGCCCTTTAAATTTTTAAATTGGGGGGGGGGGGGGAAAATACGGGGTTTTAAAAAAAAAAGGGGCCCCGGGGTTTTTTTTTTCGGGGTTTTTGGTTTTTTTTTTTTTCCCAAAAAAAATTTTTTTGGGGAAAAGGGGTTTTTTTTGTTTCCCCCGTTAAAAAAATTGGAAAAAGGGTTGGGGGGGTTTTTTAGCATTTTTTCTCGAAAAGGTCGATGCTACCCACTAAAAGTTATGACATAATAACACAATAAGAGTCTTTTTCTTTTTAAACTCTTAGTTTCCTTGTCCCAAAAGTCACGTGGCAGAGTGAGCTAGAGCGCTAGGGCATTGCAGGATGGGGGTCGATTTTCCGGGGGGGGGGAGGCCTTTTTTTCATCTGTAAATTGGGGTTTCTCCGGGGGCCCCTCTACCTTGTGAGGAAAAAAAGGGGTAGCTTTTAAAAAAAAAATTATAGGCAAAAAAAAAAGATATTGTAAATTAAAATGGAGGAAGGGAGTCCTGGGTTCTGCGTACCCCCTGAAATTTTTTGAAAATAAAAAACCCCCCCCCCCCCCCCCCCCCCCCCCCCCCCCCAAGAAAAAAAATTTTTATTTTTAATACTAGCTCTTTTTTCATTGTTTTTAGTTTCCTGTGTTGGTAGTCAAGTGGGGTTTAAACCCCCTTGTTGGTAGCTTTGGTAAAGGGGTCCCTTTGGTTAAAAACCCCCCCAGGTGCCCCCAAAAAAAGTGAATTATTTTTATTAAACATCAAGAAATTTTCACCCTTTTTTATTTTTCAAGGTAAGTACATTTATAGGGCTTTATCAAAGGAAAAACATAAGTTTTAATAAAAAAAAAGATTTAATTTAAAAAAAAAATTTTTTTTAAAGTTGGTTTCTTGGAGAGGGGATGGTTTGGGGTTTTCACTTTTTGTGTGATTTTAGAGGTAAAGGGGGTGGGAAAATTGTAGGTAGGTTTTTTCAAAACTTTTTTGGTTTAAAAATTTTTTTAAAATGCTGGGAAAGTGGACAATATAAAGGAATTTTAAACTTCTTAAAATTTTGGATTTGGAATTTTTTTAAATTTTTAAATTCCCGTTTTATTTTTTTTTTATTTTTTTAAGGGTTGGGGGGTTAAAAGGGGTTGGGGGCCTAGGGCTTTAAAACCCGCCCGGGACAATGGCAATTTTTTTTTATTTAAATTTAAATTTTTTTTACCCAATTTTTAATTATTTGTCTTGGGGTTTTTAACTAAAAATACTTTTTTAAAATTAAGGGGGCTAAAATAAATAAAATTAATACCAACCAAGTATCCCCAAACCCTCCCCGCACGCTTCCCCTCCGGCCATTCACTCGGTCCACATGGGTGGTTAAAAAGTGCACACTCGGTCCGGTGTTCTCGCCAGGGGTTAGGTGTTAAAGGGATGGAATAGTCGCCCGTCGAGGTGACGCATGGCCGGTTTCGAACTTATCGATTTTCTGCCGACGAAAAAAAGGGGGAAATGTTTTTGCGGGTTTCCAAAAGGGCATTCAGAGCGGGGTTTTCACACGATGCTGGTTTTTAACTGTTGTTTGTTTCAATTTTTTTTTTTTTTAAAAATTTAAAAAAAAAAAATTAAAATTTTTTTTTTAAAGGGGTTTTTTTTTAACCCTTTTTTCAACACGAGGGGGTTTTTCCCCCCGAAAGGGGTTTAAAATGTTAAATTTTTTTAAAATCAAAATTAAAGTTAAAGTTTTTAAAGGGGGTTTCTTTAATTGGGGTTTGGGGGGATTAAATCCCATTCGGTGAATTAAAACACAACTCGCCAAAAATCGCTTTACTAAAAACACGCTTTAAACCCGGGGCTTGAACCACGACTCAAAGGGTTTCAAGTTTCCCCCGCCTTAAAACGGGTCAAAACTCCCGAGGTCGGTATAAATTTTAAATTAAAATTATAATAATAACAATTTTAAAAACTTTTTAGTGGAAAGGGAAACCCCCCAAGGGGGGTTAATGTTTAAAAAACCAAATTTTCACCACTAAATTATTATTATGTGGTCCCAAAAATAAAAATTTAAAGGGTAAAAATTCCTAGGGATTTGAACCCCCCGGATCCCAAAGCTACCTGGATTACCAACTAGCGCATTAAAAACCCCTTGGACTACCAGTGGGGTTTTTTTTGGGGGTTCTTTTTTCTTAAACCCACCTGGTGAAGTTTTAAGGGAACGTTTTAGCGAGGTGAAGGTTTGTGATGAAAGGGGATTCCCGGGCCCCCCCCCTTGGGGCTTTGGGGGAGGTTTAAAAATTTTGGGTTTAAAGGTTTTTGAGTTTCCTGCGAGTGGGGGCAAAAAACCCCCCTCGTTTTTTACCCCCCCGTTGAAAACGATTTTTAAACCCAAATTTAAAAAAGAAGAAAAAAAAAAAAAACAAGTGATTTTTGGCACGTTTTATTGGGTCGGGTAAAAGATTGTCTCTCGTCCCTATTTCCCCCCAGTGTCTAGCAAATTCAGCATCGTGGGGAACTGGGTCTGTTTTTTATTTTCCTCCACATCAGTACCCTTTTAGCTGTTTTTCCCCCTTTTTCCTATCTAAAATAAACAGAAATATTAAAGGGTTGAAAAAATAACAAAAGGGGGGAAATTTAATCTCTAAAAAAATAGTTCTTTTCTCGGTTTCCGATTGTATTTTATTTTTTTGTTAGGGAAATTTAAATTTTTTGTGACTTTTTTGTGAATAAAAAGGCGTGCCCGTCCCTGTGAAAATTCCCCCGTTGGGTTCAAATGGGAAAAATTTTTTGCGCAGATTTCCTTTTTAAGCCACCCGGGAAACTAAGTACATTGAGTGAAAAAAATTTATCGAAGGGGAGCGTTTGGTACGGAAAAAATTTTCTCTTTTTTTAAATAAATTTTAAAAATGTTGATTTCTAAGTTTTTTTTTTAAGTCTATTAAGCCTCTGTAAAACAAAATTAAATTTTTAGATCTATTTTCTGGGGTTTTTTTCTCGGTCAGTCGCCCAAAACCTTCGGGTTTTTTGACGTTCGGAAAGTTTCAAAATGGGGAATTTTAAAGTGTTTTCAGCTTATCAGTTTGTGTTCAATATGGTTCCCAACCCTTTTTCTGGTTGGGTTGTGTTTTCCTAGCTTTTTCAAATGGGAATTTTTTTAAATTTTTTTTTCTTCCCGGTGCTTTGTTTTTGCTGGGTTGGAGGTCTGATATTTTTAGCTTCCCGGTCTAAGTAGTCCACTATTTTAGCGCGTTTTGGGGGTTGTTTTTCCTATTCTAGCTAAGGGCGTTGTTCCCCCTTCCCTTCCCGTTGGGTTTTTTTTTATGAAAACATAAATTTTTTGAAAAAGTTTCGGGTTTTACTGAAAATATCAAAGTTTATTTACTTTGATGTGTTCAAACACGGGTTCAGTAAGGGGGTTTATTGATAAAGGGGGGGCGGAAATTGGGGAAAACCGGGGGGTTTGGGGTTTTTAAGTCCCGGGGGTTTTGGGTAGAAATTTTGTAAAGGGGAGTCGGTGGGTTTTGTTCTCAAAAGTAAATTAAAAACAAATATGGGGAAGTTTTTTAAAATTTAAATTTTTTTTGGGGCTTTTTTATAGCGGGATTTGAAATTTTTCTATTTTGGCCCATTTAATTTATTCGGAAAAAATCTCAAAGAAATTTCCTTTTTTTTTTTTTAAATTAAAGGTTTTTTTTTATTTTAAAAAAAAAAATCAATTTTTTTTTTATTAAAAAAAAGGCCCCGTTCATTTCCCCTAAAAAAGGCCAATTGGCCCCGATTTAAAAAAAAATAAAGGGCGAAAAATATAATTTGAAACAAAAAAATTCAAATTAAGTCAGGAAATTTAAAAAACGTTAGGGTTTTCCCCAATTAAACAAAAAAGCAAAGCCCCAGAAACCCCCCTTAAAAAATCCAAAAAACCAAGGAGGGTATTACAAAAAAAGTTTATTAAAATTTCCCTGTTTAGGGCTTGATTTTTTGGTTAAAAAGGGAAACCCCCCATGGGGACAGAACCTTTGGGGGCAAAACCCCGAAAGGAAAGAAACTTTAAAACACATCTTTTTCCCAAATTTCCCCCTCGTAAGCCCCCATTGGTTGATAAGCATACAAAAAACTTTTCTAAATTTTTTCCCCACAAAAGAACCGGAAACCCGGGGCTTAAAGTTCGATTAGAAAACTTTCTACCCTGCGGGGGAAACGAACCCCGGTCCCGTGCGGAAGTCTAGTGACTGGTCCCCTCGGGGCCCTGGTGACTACTTGAAAGGTTTAGGAAAATACCGGGGAATGGGAAGGTCGTTTAACCCAAAAACCCAAAAGGGGGGTAAAGTCCCTTTTTTGGGGTTCTCCTTCTTTTTAAAACCACCTCAGTTAAACTTGATGATAAGGGGGGGTTTTTTTAAACCCGGGGTCGGTGGTTCAGTCCCCAAAATTCAACAAAGATTTAGTTTAAAACGAAAAATTTTGGGAGTTTTGATATCTCACAATTTTGTGGATTTTAAAACCAACAAACCCAAAACTTTCAAACCCGGGGGGCAATTTGTTTTGGGTTTTTTAACTTTTAATTGTCTTGGGTTTTTGCTTGGGGGGGTGACCTTTTAAACCTTAAAGGGAGGGTTTAAAAAATTTTTGGGGATATTTTTTAGGTTTTGCCCCCCTTTAAACCCCCAAATTTTAATTTTTAAAAATTTCCGAAATTTGGGGGTTTTTTTTTAAAAAAACCCCCAAAATTTTTGGGGGGGGAATTTTGAAAGCCCACCCAACATTTAAATTTTGGGCCCAAATTTTGAAAACCCGGATTTTGATTTTAACTTGTGGGCACTAAACCCTTTTAATTTTACCTTGACAACAACTGTAGAGGGCATGTTTAAGCCGGGCTTTGTAGCTGTATTTTTTACCCGTGGGGTAACGGGGCTGTGGCCAGTTTTGTGGTCAAAAATTTTTTTTAAAATACCCATCGGTCAGCCGAAAAATTTTTAAGGGTTTGGTTTTTTAACTTGGCTTACCCCTTTTTTCCCCGTTTTCGCAATGCTTCAAACCGTGGGTTTTGGGGGTTCGATTCATTTGATTCTGAGGGCACTGGGAAAAAAAATACTTTTTTTAAATTTAAAAATTAAAAATCGCCCCTTATTTTTTTATGTCCCCTTGGGGGATTGAAGTCCCAATTTTTTTCCGCCCCCCTAAAAAACCCCCAAAAAACATAAAATTTGGATTAAAAATTTTCCCAAAAGGGAGGATAACTTGGGATGTCCCGGCGGGTTTCCAAAAACCCCCGGACCCCTGGAAACTTCCGGTTCCAAAAGTGCCGCCTTTCCACTTTAGCTACGGGACAGACCGTTGCCACGAATGAAAAAAGCTTCGCAACGTTTTCGAAAACCCAAAAAATAAACACTCCCGTGGATTTTAAAAATTTAATTTTCTTTATTGGCTTTAAACCCCCAAAAAAAAATTTTTTGAAGAAAATTTAAAGCCTTCTTCTTATTTAAAAAAGATTTTAAATTTTAAATTATATTTAAAAATTTATTAAAAAAAAAAAAAAAAAAAAAAAAAAGTTTTAAACTTTTAAAAATAGAAACTTTTATAGGATGAGGAAATTGGAAAAATTTTTTTAAAAAAAAAATTTTTTTTTTTAGTAAAAAAAGGGTTTAACCTTTAAGGGAAAAGGGGTTTTTAATGGGTATTAAGTCGGGAAAAAATATTTAAATTGTTAAAATTTTTGTTTTTTGGGGGATTTTATGGAAAATTTTAAAGGGCCGAAGGGGAAAACATTTATTTAAAAATTGGGCCCCGGGGCAAGAAAGGGGAATAAGACCCCATCATTTAAATAGAATCCCCCCGGGAAAAATAAAAAATTTTTGTTTTACTAATAAGTGTAAGGAAATTTTAAAAGGTTTTTTTTATGGTTTTAAATCAACCCCCAAAAAGGGGGTTTCCTTTAGTTTTTAAGCCTTAGGGGGGGAAATTTAAAAACTTGGGCAAAAAAAAAATTACGAAAAATTTTTGGAACAGCTAAGAATTTTAATTTGGCCCTTTAAAGGATCCCGGGTTCGATTCCCCGGGGGGCCGGACCCAAAGAACAAAAAAAAAAATTAATCTAAATCCCGGTTTTAAAAAATTTTTTTAAGGGGAAAATTGGTAAAATTTTAAAGTGATAGGGAAAATGGGGGTTTTTAAAATTTCTCCCAATCCCCTTTTTTTTAAAAATTTCCGCTTTTTTGGCTTTTATTTGGAAAAGGTTTACCTGGAAATTTGTTTTTTTCCGGGAATTGAACCCCCAAACCCTTTTTAAAATTTGTGCCCCCACAGAAAGAAAGGGTTTTTTTTGAACCCTTTTGGGAATTGCACGAGGTCGGGGGAAACTAATCAGTGGGAAAATGGGGTTGAAAATTTTGACAATATTGGCCTAAAATGTTTTTTGGGGGTTTTTAATGGAAATTTTTGTAAACTTAAAAGGAAAAATTAATTTTCCCCCCTTTAAAAATAATAATTTTTAAATTTCCCCTTTTTTGGAAGGTTCCCCCCCGGGATTTAAAACCCAAAAAAAACCAAAAACCCCGGGGATGGGAAAAATTTTCAAAAAAGGGTTTAAAATTACTCTTCAGCGATTTTTCCCAAACCAGGGGGAAAAAAAACCCGGGTTTTTTCCCCAAATAAAAAAAAAACCAATTTTCCTTTTAAAAACAAAGGGTTTCCAACCCGGTTTTGAGGTTGGAAAAGGGGGAATTGGCACTGCCGTGGGGGCCTTTGGGTAAATTTAAATCGGGGGCCTTTTGGATTTAAGTTTAAGGAAGGGTGACATTTTTAGGTAAAAAATTTTTAAAAAATTCGGGTGGGGAAAAGCGGGGAAAAACCCCCCCCGTAATTTGAAAAGGCCCCTTTTCGGGGAAAATTAAAATTTTTAATAAACGGGGTTAATAGAAATTTTTTTGAAATGGGGGAAAATTTTTGTTTCCCCCCGTGGGGAAGGGGCCAAATTTAATTTTTAAAAGAATTAAATTTTTAAAAGGCTTTTAAAAAATTGTAAAATTTTTTTAATTTTAAAAATTTTGAAATCTCATTTGTTTTTTGAATAAAAATTTAAAAACCCAAAAAATTTTTTAAGGGTTTTTCAGTTAAATTTAAATTTGACTTTTGGTGGTTGGGTTTGACCCCCCCAAAAAAATTGGGGTTTTTTAATTTTTAAAAAAATTTTTTAAAAGGGTTTTCCTTCCCGGCCCGTTTGGGGCCCCATTTTAAAAAAAATAGGTCCCTTTTAAAAAAAGGGGGGCTATTTCCGGGAAATTTTGACACAAAAAACGAAAAGCCTTTTTAAAGTATTTTGGGGTTTCCCGGCTTTTTGTAAAAAAGGTTGGAAAAACCCATTTAAAAAAAAAAATTTAAAAAAAAAAAATTGGCCCCAAATTAAAATTTTTTTTAAAGACCCTTTCCCAAAAAAGATTCCCAAGGTTGGGGGTTTGATTAAAAAAAACCCCCGGCCCCCAAAGGGGGGGTTCAAAAAAAGTCTTTAAAATCTTTTCCGGTTTTTTACAAAATTTTTTTTGTTTACCAAAAAACTTCCAAAATTTAAACAAGGGGTTTTTAAAAGGGTTTTCCCCACCCCTTTTATTCTAATGGGACCCAAAAAAAGCCTTCCTTTAAAAATTTTTTAAATTTGTTTTTTTTAAAAATTTGTTAATTTTTAAAATTAAATTAAAACGGCCGTGGATTCCAGAGGGGGGGGGTTAAAACCCCTTTACATTTCGTTACCCCCAATGGGATTTTTAACCTAATAAAAGGGAAACTTGGGGGAGGAAAAAATGGGGCAAGTCCGAAAGGGCCCCCCCATAAAAACCCTTTAAAAATACCAATTTTACCTTTTAAATTTTCCTTCGGTATTGTTGTTTTTTTTATTAAAAAATTATCTTTTACCCCCCTTTATTTCACTTGCCCGATTTAAGGGTAAAATTAAAGGTCCTTTTATTCCCCAAATAACACATACTAATTTTTTAAAGTGGAAAAACCCAAAAAAGGGAGGATAAATTGCTTTCCCCCCGGGTTTGAAAATACCCTTGGAAATTTTAAATTAAAGTCCCTTTTAACCCTAATTTTCCGGGGGCAGTTTTTTTGGGGAAAAATTTTTTAAAAGAAATGGGGGTTTAAAAAAACCTTTTAATATTTGTGTTTTATTTTACCCTTTAGGAAAATTTAAAAACCACCGAAAAACCAAAGGGGTTGGAAACTTTAAGTGATTAGGGGTTTTTTTCTCTCCAAAACCAATTAAAAAAAAAACCCCGGTTTGTTGGGACTGCCGTCCTTTTTTTTTGTTCTTGTAGGGGGGTTTCTTAAATTTTGGGGGGTTTTTTAAAATTTGGGGGAGGGGTGTTTTTCTAAGGGAGCCGGTGCGGGTTTTTTGCAGAAATTTTTTCAATTCCTTTTTCCCTCCAAAATTTTTTTTAAAAAATTGTCAAAAGGATATTTACGTTTTGGGCTCCCTTTAAAATTTTTTTTTTAAAAAATTAAAATGTGGTTTGGCAACCCAAAGGGTTGTTTTTTAATTTTTTAAAATATTGATTAAAAATATATTTGGTTTTTTTACTGGTTTTAAACTTTTAATTTGTGTAAAATTGGAAAAAATTTTTTTGTTTTATATCCTTAATTGGGGGTGTTTTTAAAAAAACCTTTTTCTGAAAATTCCTAAATATAACAGGGGTTTTTTTAAAAATGGGATAACCCAATATGGAGAAAAAAAATAAAATTCTTTTAATAATTCGTTTTTAAAAAAATGTTAAAAATTTTTAAAAATTTTGTCCCAATTTTTAAAAAATTTTTTTTCCCCCCCAAAAAATAAAATTTTTTAACCCCCCTTTTTAAAGTGTTTTTTTTTATGGAATTTTATAATTACCTTTTTTCTTTTTTGTTCACCTTAAAGGGAATTTTAAAAACCCTAATTCCGGAAATTTTGGCTTTTTTTATTAAAAAACCTTTTGGTTTTTTTTTTTCAAAAAATTTCCCTATGGTTTTAAATTGTTTTTAAAATAATAAGTATATAAATATTTTTTTTAGGTAGCGATAATTTGGGGGCAAATTTGGGAAAGAAGGGGAAAGGGAATTAAATTTGGTGTGAGGCCTAAATTGGTTTCCCGATTTAGGTTTGTTTTGATTCTCATTCATCCTTTATTATTTTGGGGGGGAAAGGGGGAGGGGGAGGAGGGGGGAAAAATGGAGGAAAAAGGGGGAAAAATAAGGAAAGGAGGTAAGGGATAAAGGAGGGGAAAAGGGGTGGGGGGGAAAAAGGGAATGGGGGGGGAAAAGAAAAGGAAAGGGAAAAAGGAAAGGAAGGGGGGGAGTGGGGGGGGGAGGGGGGAGGAGGAGGGGGGGGGAGGGGGGGAGAAGGATGAGAGAACAGGGGGAGAAGGATTATTTGTAAATAATTTAAATTTTTTTAAAAGTTTTCACTTAAGCCCATGCAAATTCTGAGGAGATTTGGAGAGTGAGATTGCTTTTTTGATTCGGCCCTAGTATTAGGGGGCCGAATTAAAGAAACGAAATAATATCAAAATTTGGTTTTAAACCAAACCACTATCACAAAAGCGATATACAAACCCCTATGAATTGGGGTTGGGAAATTTCCCGGGGTTTGGGAGCGTGTTAAGGGCAAAAAGGGTTCCTTTATTATTATCTTTTAAAGATTTAGTTTTTTCACAGCCTTTTTTTTTTTCGAGGCCATGAAACAGGAAAAATACTGTAGACGATTTTTGGTTGTGTTGGGCTTGTCCATTCCCGTTTCATAGTTCGGCCCTGGTCTTTCCCACTTTCCCTTGTCCAAAAAAGCCCGAAAGCCTTTTTTTAAAGGGGGGGGAAAAACCAAACCCCAAAAAGGAAATTTAGCTGAAAAATTTTGGGATGGTTTCCAATGACAGGCCCATTTGCGATGGACGTAAAAAAAACGTTAATTTTAAAAAGTTGAACTTTTTCAAATTATTATTTAGAAGAGAATAAACGTTGTTCAGCGCCGTGTGAGTCGTTTCCCCGTTTCCCCATTGTTTTTTTACATCATCAGGGTTCTCAGGCGAAAACCTTGAGAGGGTTTATCGGAGCTTTTTTCCTTGATCTTAATATTTCGGTCTCATGTGCGTTTTTAAGGGTTTTTTTCGGGTAGGGTTTTTAATTTCCTTTCGTTTATTTCTTAGTGAAGTAGGTTTTTTTATAGGGAACAAAACGTACTGTGGGGGTGTTTATCTAAAAATATTTAAAAATTTTATATGTTTGTATAGTGGTTTTTCTGGCTGGGGGGGCTATAAAAAAGGGGGGAGACCCGCATTTTGGGGGGGTTCTGGGGGCCCCTTTTCAATTATTAGCCCCCTTGTAAAGGGCAGTTTGGAGGAAGGGGGTTTCCCCCAGTTTCCCCTTTTAATTAACCCCTTAGGGAATTACCACTTTAAACCAAAATAAAATAAAATTTTTTTTTATTTTTTTTTTTATTGGAAATCCAAATTGGGGGGCCGTTGGTTTCCATTTAAAACAATACTTTTTTTTCTTAGAGTACCCCTTTGAATTGGACCCCCAGAAATTTAAAAGGGCCCCAAAAAATTTCTGCCCCCCTGGGGATCGAAAACCCCGGGGCACAATGTAGTATGATTTTTCCTTAGCGCCCTAACCCCCCTCTGCCCGGTGGGTATTTAAAGAATCGAGTTCAAACATTTTTCCCCTATTGTTTTACTTTTAAAATCCCAAAAAGGGAGGTAATTTGTCATTTACTCATTTTCCCGCCTGATAGGTTTCGAAAGGATCTTTTCTTTAGGAAAATAGAGAATTTACAAAAAGTACAATTTTTACTCAAACTTTCCCCCAAACCCGGGGACTTGAACCACCCACCCTCAGGTTGTGAACCGCCACGCCGCCTCGCTCTACAGATTGATTATTATTCGTTTAGCAGTAATGATAAAACCATAAAATACCTTTCTTTAAAAAAAAGTGCGTGATAAATGCCATTTTTTGAAGTCTAGCTGTATTTCTCGGTGTTATTATTTTTAAAAAAATCTGGTGTAAACATCACACGACTTTCCTTATCACATTAGGAATGGGAACAGGACCAAAAGCCACTGGTGACTCATAGGTAAAAGTTAGCTAAAAATAAACAGACGGACTGACAGACAGACGAACGGACCATTGGCCAAAAACAACTTTCTTGGTATCCTGAGGCCATGATTCGTCCAGAATTGAGAAAAACTGGGAAGGTCAAATTTTTGAAGAATACAATACTTTCCTTATTATAGGATAAGGAAAGTAAAAAGTGCGTGTTGATTTAATTTAATGTCAGTTTTTTGTGAAGTCTGTATTTCTTGGTGTTATACAACATCATTGTAGCTGCAGTAGCTATAATTATAATCTATTATTTTATAGTACCTAACTTCCAATTTCCGAATCAGCCAATCCTGTCACAATATCACGCTGATTACAGTAACATCTCTACAAGTAAATTACCTTGTAATATCGTTACGCTACAGAGCCATTACATGAGATGTTACGCTGCTCAGTTATAAATGTTATAGTAGTCAAACGCTACTCAGCTGTTAGATAATCGTAATTTTCCTTGAGATAAACGTTATCTTCCTTGAGATAAACTCTATCTTCCTGGAGATAAACTATATTTTCCATGAGATGAACTTTATCTTCCTTGAGATAAACTCTATCTTCCTTGAGATAAACTCCATCTTCCTTGAGATAAACTCTATCTTCCTTGCGATAAACTCTATCTTCCTTGAGATAAACTCTATCAGTCTATCTTCATTGAAATGGTAATAGGTACACAATGTACACATATATTTTATTATTATTAGTATTATTGTTGTTTTTTTTATTACAGCAGTTAGTAAACAAAACAGCAATAATAGCTGTTTAGTTTATTCACACAAATAAATTCAATTTCAAATTCAAATTCAAAAACTACTGTTCCAGACTTCCTGGAGTCCCAGCAGGGCTCGTGCCGGGACGCGCCCCATGAGCTGCGCCACAGGTGTCTGGAGGCGCTGCGTCTGGCCCTGGAGACCAGGAAGAGCAAGTTCGTCGCCTTCGCCCTGTCCGGCCTGCACGTGAGTCACCGGGGGCGGGGTCCTACTGCGTGCAAGCTCCGTAAAGTTGGCTCGCCCCTAAAACCAATATGAAAGCTTTATTAGTCAAAAGTTTGTACTCACTTTGTACTCCTTTGTACCAAAAATTATTTCGCTTGTACCCCTACCGTTTACGAGTTATAAGGGTTGCTGGATGGGCGAGCCAGCTTCACGGAGCTCTGCGTGCAACATTCTGTTGCATACAGGCAAACGAAAAAGCCCTAAATGTTTTAGAGGAACTGGAAGTACAAAATTTGACCGAGGAACGAAAGAGGACACGGAAAATAAATAAATACATATAATAGTGACACTCTTTAGTGGATGGTAACCACCAGGCGAGGTTACTGCTCAAAGCATTTTCTACCACCTAACCCTTAGAGTATTATTATTATTTGGTCACAAACTCAAATGAATGAGGAAAAAATCATGCACTTTTGGTGGGATTGAAACCAATGGATCCCTACGCTACCTGGATTACCAGACTAGTGCGTTAACCACTTGACTACCAGTGCACATACAATTTTTTTTCTCAGTGTACCTACGAGTATTACTTACAGCTAATATCTATCCTTAATTTATTCTCATGTGGTCATGAGTCTTATGAAGTTTATTTAGAAATTCGGTCACTCTGTTACTCTGTTGGTACAACACAGGATATCCCGATCCGGTGACGATATAGGTAACTGAGCCGTGCACTCATCTATGTATGTAGGTAGGTATTGTATGTACCATCAGAAGTGGACGGTGGGAAATTGATTTTATAGAGCCGCAATCTCAAGAACCTATTGACCAATATAAAGTTTTTTTTACTATTTCAATCATAATAATTATTTATTTTTATTAAAAAAAAAGGTAAGTGTGCCTCGGAACTGCTTTCGCATTACTTCAGGGCACTTTACCTTTACATCCGTGTCATTCTGGAAACGGAAAAACTCGGTCAGAATTTTCCGCGCCGGCCGGTATTCGAACCCGCAACCTCCGGGTCAGTAACCTATGCTTTTAATCACTGAGCCACGGAGGTCGGCAATCATAATAATTGTGAACTAACAATACGAGAACTGTGTAATTATTTTGACTGTGTACTAGCTAGGATTACACAAAAAGCTAAAAAAAAACCCCCTCTTTTATTACCTACTTTCCTTATCCTATAGTAAGGAAAGTATTGTATTTTTATCCTTTTCGTCTGGCGGTGCTGTAGTTCCGTAGCTCCATAGCACCGGCCGCGCCTGGTATTAGGTACCTCTACCTACGAGTATGTATACATGAGTAGGTATGTATGTACCTGTACACCACCTAAACATAGATGTTATCTCAGATCATAGATGTTAAATGAAAGTTATGATCTACTTTAAGGTGGTACAGGTAGGTACGAAGTACCTACGTCACTTCATTTTCAAGGACCTTCATTTAAACTGAATTGCGATGGAAATATTATATTCATTTATACTGAAGTGTGCAAGTTCTTGTTGGTGCTTTATGTCTCTAATGTAACATCTAGGTCAGTGGTCGGTGATCTATTTCATTCCATACGGGGGTTTTATGTGAAGATAACTTGTCATTTCTTGTTAGAAGTCAAGGAAAAAAAAATCTGGTGTGACATCACACGACTCTCCGTATCCTCCAAAAATAAGCCAAATTCCACCACTTGTGACTCAACGGTAATAGATAGCAAAAAATTAATGTAAAATTTCTAATCAGCACCCCAAAATCATTGAATTTGATATGTCACAACCCCCATCTGGAATGAATAATAAAAAAGTTAGTCAAAGTGGGTCTCCCGCAAAATACCGGTAAATTGGGCCGAAGTCCAGAAAGTTCAAGATATCAAAAAAATTATCAGAATAAACACCTATTCTTTTTTTATTGTAAGAAAAACTTGTGTTATCTTTTATCGTATAGCCAGGACCGCCAAACGCCGCCATAATATATGGCGTCCTAGAGGCCGCCATTGGCGACACCGATTATATCAAAAAGTTTCGTGTCAGGTCCTCTCCATAAATGAGGTCTCCATACCTAATTTCAGATCTCAAGCTCTTACCTTTCTTAAGATAACTTTACAGACACACACGGACCAATGGCTGAAACTTTGGATTTAGGCTCTGGGGACCCTAAAACGTGTTTTGTCATTGAAAACTGACCATCGAATATTTTGGGAGATTCCATTATTCTCCCTACTGTAGGATAAGGACAGTGAAAATGAGCTTATGACTACCTGGAATTACTATTTATCTAATCGAATTACTACTTAGAGCGCGCGATTAGCTCAGTGGTTAAGCACTCGCTTGCCGTGCAGAAGGTCCCGGGTTCAATACCCCATGCCGACAAAAATTTGTATTCTTAATTTGGTTACCTTCCGGTGCGCTCGTGTTGACCCAGCACCTAAATGGGAAGTATTGTGTCACTTCTCGCCCATCAGAGGGGGGGCATACTACGGGATGGGCAAGCTACAACACAGACCAAAAGCGTCTACAGTAGCTCCTGTTTCATGGCTACGAAATAAAAAAGGCTGTGAAACACTCATCTTAAAAAAAATAAAAAAAACTGACCATCGAAATTTTTGGGAGATTCCATTATTTTCCCTTCTGTAGGATGAGGACAGTAAAATGAGCTTATAGACTACCTGGAATTACTATTATCTAATCAACGACTCTTTTCTCTTTCACAGAAAATGGTTCGGGACGACAGATTCCAGGCCCTGCTTGAGCCAGAGAACGACACCCTCTGGTTTTCGTCCCAAATCCTGAACGCCGTCTCCTCCATTCAGGCCCAATCCGATGACACCCGAGTGGACTTGCTCAAGGTATGTGATGGATCTCCAATCCGATGACACCCGAGTGGACTTGCTCAAGGTATGTGATGGTGGCCCAACCCGATGATACCCGAGTGGACTTGCTCAAGGTATGTGGTGGCCCAATCCGATGACACCCGAGTGGACTTGCTCAAGGTATGTGGTAGGTCTCCAATCCGATGATACCCGAGTGGAATTGCTCAAGGTATGTGGTGGTACAATCCGATGACACCCGAGTGCACTTGCTCAAGGTATGTGGTAGGTCTCCAATCCGATGATACCCGAGTGGACTTGCTCAAGGTATGTGGTGGCCCAACCCGATGATACCCGAGTAGACTTGCTCAAGGTATGTGGTGGGTCTTCTATCCGATGACACCCGAGTGGACTTGCTCAAGGTATGTGGTGGCCCAACCCGATGACACCCGAGTGGAATTGAATTGAATTGAATACTTTTATTTATTTGTACAAGAATGATTACTATGAACAATTCATCTCCTATAACTATAAGCCAAATATATCTTCTGAGGAGGACTAACTTCTGGACTTGCTCAAGGTATATGGTGGCCCAATCTGTTTAAGAAAAAGGGTATATTTTGCTGACACTTCGTGCTGTATTAAAAAAAAAAAGACTGTAGGCATACTACGTGCACTGGTAGTCAAGTGGTTAAGGCGCTAGTCTGGTAATCTGGTTCGAATCCTACCCGGTGCATGAATTTTTCCTCATTAATATGAGTATATGACTATGACTAAGAGGGTTAGGTGCTAGAAAATGCTTTGAGCATTAACCTCGCCTGGTGGTTACCTTCCACTAAAGATTAAAGATTATTATTTTTTATTAAAGATAAATAAATAAAAATAAAAAAAATTATAATTGTTATTTCGGGTGTGTACAGTAGCTGCTGTTTCATGGCTACAAAAAAGGCTTTCAACATCTTTAACAATAAAAGCGTAGATAATCTATGTCAGAGGCGTTGAGAGTATCAGGGAATGTATGAGCACTAGGAACAGTTATACTGTCGGAGCCTTGACTGTTATCATCTCAACTTAATATACAGAGCTCTGGAGTATAGTTATCTATGAAGTGTCTAACGATGTTATAATCATCTATTTATCTAGTCATTGGGCCGTATTCTCTAAAGAATGAGCTATTGCTGGTGAGAAAAACAAAAAGTAAATAAAACCACGCCATAGAACCCGGACATATACCATGTGTCCGCAGCTAGGCTGTGGAATTCTCTTCATAGGGATATTAGGGATCCACCTGATTTGGACTCTTTCAAGGCATCTCTTGTGAGATACCTAAAATTATTGTCTATTTTTATATTTACCATTATTTGTCTGTATATTGTATATATATGTTCTTCCTACTAATAAAGAGTTTATAAATAAATAAAATCTGGGAATTAATGAATATTAATATTCCTTTATTATTTAGTGGTTGGATGGAAGAGCTCCATCAGGAGAATCCTGCCATTTTAAATAAAGCGTTTTTTTTACTTTCCTTTTTTTTAGTAAAGCAAAAGGTATGAAGGAAAAGGTAGAAGAAAAAGCAAATGTTCTTTCACATTTTCATAACCATTTGCTTTTGCTCACAAACTTTTGCTTTTGCTCACAAAGCAAATGTTCTTTTACATTTTCATAACCATTTTCTTTTGCTCGCAAACATGTGCTTTTGCTTTTTTTTTTATGAATACGGCCCATTGAGTTAAGCATATCTCCAGAGGAGTTCAGTCATGTAACCAGCGTAGTTGTAGCTATGCGGGAATTCTCTCTTAGTTTTTCAGACATACAGAGATCTTTCTAGGAATATTTTTATTTATTTTTTATGTATTTATTATAATTATTATAACAAGGAATACACCTCATCCATAGTCTAGGAATATAGTCATTATAGCAGTCTATTTATCGAGTTATTTAGCTAACCAAGTCAAATCTGTTGATATAGTCCTATTTACCTAACCGTGTCCCGCTACCCAGTCTTTGCACGCGAATGATAATGTCTGCCTCCTGTACCATACCATTGAAGGTACTTTGGTACATAAATATACATTTTTTTTTTATTAAGATGAGTGTTTTACAGCCTTTTCGTAGCCATTCACTTTAGTCTTGTGTTTGACCATAAGCTCCTTATAATAATAACACTCTTCAGTGGAAGGTAACCACCAGGTGAGGTTAATGCTCAAAGCATTTTCCAACCCTCAGAGTCTTATTATTATGTGGTCACACACTCAAATTTATGAGAAAAAATTCATGCACAGGGTGTGATTCGAACCAACGGATCCCTACGCTACCTGGTTACCAGACTAGCGCGTTGACCACTTGACTACCAGTGCCGTGTCAACAGGTACTTGAGCTCCAACACCACTTCAGAATTCCACCAGTAAATAAATAGTTGACATTGATCCTCAATACGGACTACGGGCTTAAACTAGATTAATTAAATTGATGGAGAAAATATTTGCTCATGGTGCTCCACTATACTCCTGATTGAAAGAGTTTCATATTAGGTATATTATTTATGTGATATGCAAATCTTAGGGCAAAATTAATAGACAATATTGAGATCTTAAGTTATTGCTTAGCATCGGTTTTTTTTTTATCTAAGACAATACGCAATCCGAGACTTAGCTCCACAGAGGTATTACAAAAACCTCTATTAATCATTAATTCCGTGTCCGTGAGATAGGTATTCATACGTAAATCACGGTGTGATTCCCAACCATTTATATCTATAAAGTGTTGTATCCTCTTCCTTCCCAAGCGCTTTTATCATTTGTAGTGGTACCTGTCCGATGTGCATCCAAATGCACATTTTCTGAGTAGTGTTATCTTCCCGATCGCAATATGGGGTTTGTAATGGTATCTTCCCAAGGTGCATTCAAATGCACAAAACACTTTTCTGAACTCATGTTGATTTTAATCTTTAATGTGAACGGATCTTTACCACAGAGGTTTTTTCAAAGGAAGGAGAACTCAGTGCGTTTATTATAGGCGGGACAATTTTGTCTTGGTATGATAGCATTACCAAAAAAATGTGCATTCAGATGCACATTGGGAAGGAAGAGGCTATAAAAATAATAATAATAAATAAGATGATATCATCATGATCTCCGCCCCCCAGGTCCTCCTTAACGTGGCCTGCACCTCCCACTGGATAGTGAACGGCCGCATCATCATCCGCAGCCTCACCCTCTGCTGCGAGACATTCGAGGCCGGAAACCAGGCCGTGCGGTCTGCGGCCCAGGCGGCCGCAAGCCAAACTCTGCGGTCCTTCTGCAACATCCTCGGTAAAGACCTTATTTTTGCAATTTTGCAATTATTTTTGTCCAAAGTTTCGGAAAAATTTAGGCACTTCAACATCCTCGGTAGGTGCCGCGTCTGTAGCGGCGAGTTGAAGACCTTTTTTTTTTTTTTGTTGCAATTTTGCAATTATTTTTGTCCAAAGTTTCGGAAAAATGAATGAGGAAAAATGTATGCATTGGCTGGGATTCGAACCAACGGATGGATCCCTACGCGAGCTAGATTACCAGACTAGCGCGTTAACGACGAGACTAACAGTGCACTTTTAAAGTCTATGTACAATAGGTATTGTACATTGTATAACACGTATGTGTGCAACATTTAGTTGAAATCGTTTCAGTACTCTGTTTCTGAGATTTGCGCGTTGTAAGGAATACAAATAACACAAAACCTAAGCTGCTCGATATGTCCAGAAATTTGTTTAAATCAAAGCATTTAATTTACTTTCTATTACCTATTAGGTATAGAAAGTATTGTTTCATATACAAAAACGAACACAATACTTACGATATCTAATTTTACTTAGATATCTAATCATCATAGGGTGGCGTCATTGTGACCGATGGGAGCCAGACAGTGGAGGAATGACTCAGCACTTCTAACACTGTCTTTACAAGGAGGCTAATAATTGTCAAGGGCCCTCAGAACCAAGCCAATGCTAGTCTACTCCCTGTGTACACTGTACAGTCCCCAGACAGACTACTGGTCTACTCCCTGTTTATAGTCCCCAGCAAGACTAGACCCCCAGCCAGACTAGTCCCCCAGCTAGACTAGTCCCCCAGCCAGACTAGATATCTAATATTACTTCGATATTGTCGGAAGTAAACTGTGGACATGTCTCGAAAATAACTTTACTCTTCACAATAATCACATTCTGTATTAATTGTAGAGAAATACGACAGAGAGCGTTAGTGATTCTGTTTATGAAAAATATGCGTTGGAATTTTTGTTCATAATTTTTTTTTTTTACCGATTTAGGACTATACCTAGATATTTTCATCAATCTCTGAATAATAATAATATCGCCCATTATTCCAGCAGTAAGCCCAAGACGTATTATTATGTCGTAAAATTCCCAAATGGGAGGATAACGTCAGCCTCACGTGTTTTTTTAGTTCGGAGGGAACATAATTTTTTTGTAAAAAAATTGTGCTCAACCCGGGAATCGAACTCGGGATATCTGGACCACGGGCAGTAGTCACAACCTTTACACAACGGGAGCTGGCAGCATATGCCATGAAAAAGGTCGAGTTTGACGCCAGTTAAGACGCAGCCTTCTCATATTTTTTATTTATTTTTTTTAACTCGCAGCCATAAAACAGGAGCTTCTCTGTAGACGCTTGTGGTCTGTGTTGTAGCTTACCCATCCCGTAGTATATCTCCCCTCTGATGACCGAGAAGTGACACTATACTTCTCATTTAGGTGCTGGGTCAACACGAGCGCACCGGAAGTTATCCCTTACAGACAACTATAACCAAATTTAGGCCTAAATTAGGAAACAGATTTTTCTAATTTTAGTGGAACTATTCCTTAACTTTCACCTTGACAACAACTATAGATATCATAATCTAAGCCGTGGATTGTAGCTGTATATATATTACTTCTGTGGCGTAACGGAGCTGTGGCCAGCCTTCGTGACGGAAAATCTTCTTTTAAATACCTATCGGTCAGCTAATAAAATCTAAAGGTTGGCATAGATTTACTAATCCTGTTTCATAATACGGCTCTTATAATACATTTTTTTGTCGGCTCGGGGGATCGAACTCGCGACTTTCCGCATGCCAAGCGAGTGCTCCACCACTTATGTCCTCCCTGGTGTTTCTTTCAGATGAGGAGTACCAGGAGGGGCAGGAGGACAGACTCGTCTACTTCAACGAGGTGATCCCCATCATGCAGTTCATCATCAGCAAGATTGGCGAGGAGCAAGAGTAAGTCGAAACCTGCAATACTTGCTGTTGATTGTCCCGGTAGCTCAGTGGTAAAGGCGGCACTCTGTGAATCCAGAGAATCCAGATGTCGTGGGTTCGAAACCCAGCCGGGACATGACAAGTTATCCTCCCATTTGGGATTTTTACCACTTAATAATATATGTCTTGGGCTTACTGCTGGAATAATGGGACTTAATAGTCTTAATCGGGCAGTATAAATAAGGCAATATTATTACTATTGTTTTTGTTAGTAGTATAAAAAACCAGTGCAAATTCCGATAAGCGAGAATTTTGAATTTTCGCGCCACAAGCTAGCTAGTTGTAACCAGCTTGGCTACAACTGTGGGGAGTGATGGTCTTCAGCCAACTTAAATTGAAATTTGGTTCGTCTTGAAGCACATATACATAATTCAAATCATGGATAAAATCTCAGGAAGAGATAGGTACCATAGTTTATATTTTTGACACGGGATGAAAGTATCCCATTAAAAAAATCAGTACATCACCTAGTTAAAAAAAAAAAAAAAAAAAAAAAAAAAAAAAAAAACTTGAAGCACATAAGATAAGCCAGACCCTCCCTCAAGTCGGAGTTTCAACCAATCACAGCACACTATAGCCCGACTTGAGGGACAGTCTGGCTTATCTTAATTCTTATTTCATAATTCGGCTCTTAGGCTTTTGAAACAGGATTAGCTTTAATGTAAGTGGACACCATCTCTTAACATGCCCTCTAGTGGGAATTTCAACCAATCACAGCACCCTATATTCAGCTGTAGCCTGAGTCAGCTGATACTGTCCACTTGTGTTTAATTAATTTATTTATTTGATATTTATAGGTATTAGACATTAAATAACAAAATTTGAACTATTAAAGATTTACAATTAATGAATGAATGAATAATTAATTATTAGTTCTTTATGTGTTGCATTATGATAGTTAAACAGGATGATAGTTAATCCTGGTTTATAATTCGACCCTTAGTCAACAGGTTCACTAATTAACCCTTTCGCTCCCCCAGGGACAGCCCAGGCACCCTGTTCCTCCTCGAGTGCCTGCTGACCTTGGTCTCCTGTCTCTCCCCCTGCCTCCACGCCAACTCCCACTTCCTCTCCTTCCTCTGGCAGAAGCTGTGCCCGGCCCTGGTCTCCCTGCTGGGTTCGCCCCCCCGGGACAAGGTCACGTCAGGGGCGGAGCTACGGGAGGAGGTGGGGCGGGGCTCCGGACGGCTGGCCTCCGCCCCTGGGTTCGACAGCCAGCAGGCGAGGACTGTGTACTGGTGAGTCTCTTCTTCTTGGTTTTAATTTGAGACAAATTAACAGACGTTTTTGTAATACCTTTGTGGCGCTGAGCTACCGGTACTTGTTTTCATTTCACTTATTCCTTCTCTTCTCTCTGATGTCCCCCTCACAAATATGCACATACATAATTATGTTAGACATATTTATGTTGATACTGTACAATGTACATACATAATTATGTTAGACATTTGTTGATACAGTATGTTGTGTACAACTGTACACTGGTAGTCAAGTAGTTAACGCACTAGTCTGGTAATCCAGGTAGCGTAGGAATCCGATGGTTCGAATCCTAGCCAGTGCATTAATTTGAGTTTATGACCACATAATAATAAGACTCTGAGGGTTAGGTGGTAGAAAATGCTTTGAGCTTTCACCTCGTCTGGTGGTCACCTTACACTAAAAGTGTTAATAATATGCTCTACATACATAATTATGTTTAGAGCTTATGATACTACTGTGCATACATAATAATGTTACACATATGTTGATACTGTAGGTACATACAGTCATAGTTATGCTACACCAGGGTATGGCGACCTAATCCATAGAGTTATAAAAAGTTTATTGCGCTTTTCCACACCTCCATGAATCTTGTTTTATGACTTTGCATGTAAATACTTGTTTTTTTTACGAAGACTACACAACATGTGTGTATACAATCAGACGTTCATATGTACCACGAAATGTGAGCCTGTGCATATGGGGTAGATAACATAATGATTCTACATATTATGTACCTACTTCATCACATGTGTGTGTAATGCGTATACACAGAGGATGTACTTAGCCCACTCTAACAAGCCAGGCTATCTTGCAGTTTCCCAAGTAGGCGGCCACAACGAGGACCATGGTCCACACTACACCCTAGACCCTTGACCCCAGACCCATGGCCTACACCCTACCTACGTCATACAGCTTGATATAGACGATTTTCGGGACTCCGTTGTGAAACCTTTTCCTTGACTATACTTAAAATATATTATTTCTGCTCATAATTCCGCCACCGGTCGCTGCTCAGCTGCTCACATTAAAGCAGCTGCTCTCTTGTCCTCACGAGGTATGAGTTTGTCGAGGAAAAAAATTATGCAATCCACAAAATAATAATAATAAATACTTGCTATCATGTATAGTATCATGTACACAAACGTATCATGTAAAGTACATACAGTCAATTAAAATTGACCTCAAACTTCAAAGAAATGGCTGAGAAGTTAGGTACAAAATTCAGGTTGAAATGGCACAAACTGATTTTGGTTTAAAAAAAATCTAAATCTTCTTCTTTCACTTTGCCTTGTCCCTAACCTACTAGTGGTCGGTATTGTTCAACCTCATGGTTGAGGTTGGTTGGTTGTGGCACATTTTTTACGGCTGGTTGCCCTTTCTAACGCCAACGATTCTATTTGATTTAACGTTATGATTAGGACGGGGGTTTTAGCCTCCATTCGCTAAGAATCGTACCAGCTACCCTCATTAACCTCACCCAGCCAGGGTAGGGCCGGAAATGTCAGCCTCACGTGTACGGAGGGGGCAGAATTTTCCATGTGAAAAGTCTGCTACAACCGGGGATCGAACTCAGGATCTTACCTGTTACTTATATGCATATTTTATTCCTAAAATGTAAAATAATAAAATAAAATTTTATGGCTTTGTGGAATGGCCTTGACAACCAATGCCAAATAAAACTCAGGATCTCTTGACTTACGCCACACGGAGGCTGGCTTAAAAAAACAAAATACTTCTTCGTAATTCAGGCGCATATTTTTTTTTGTTTATGAATGAGGTATAATTTAATAGCATCCATACTTTCAAGTACCATATGGTCCGGGGGGTTCCTAGTAGAATGGAATGAAAGCTATTGTAATGGGATGGAAGTTTAATGAACTTTTGTGCGAGTTAAAGACCGGAGGAAGAAGAATAAGGAAGTTGTATAGAGGAATCAAGGAGAAAAGAGGAATTGAGGAGTGAGAGAGTGAGTATGAGAGAAAGAAAGGAGGTAGAGAGAGAAAAGAAAGAGGTAGAAGAGGGAGTGAGAATGAGAGAAAGGAAGGAGGGAGAGAGAGTAAGAAAAAGGATAGAAGAGGGTGTGTGAGAAAGAGAGAGAGAGAGAGAGAGAGAGAGAGAGAGAGAGAGAGGTAGTGAGAATGAGAGAAAGAAAGGAGGGAGAGAGAGAGAGCGAGCGAGAGAGGGAGTTAGAATGAGAGAAAGAAAGGAGGGAGAGAGAGAGGGAGGTGAGATGAGAGGAAGTGAGAGAAGAGAAAGAGAGAGAGAGAGAGGAAGTGAGAATGAGAGAAGAAGGAGGGAGAGAGAGAAGAAGAGAAGAAAGGATGAGAGAGAAGAGAGAGAAGAGAGAGATAGAATGAGAGAGAGGAAGGAGAGAGAGAGAGAGGAGAGAGAGAAGAGAGAGAGAAAATGAAAGTGGTTAAGAAAACAAAAAAAGTTAAATTAAAAGAAATCCGCTTTTGCTGTTTCTTTACGCAGAAAAAGTTTTGCTGTTTCTTTTAAGGATTTTTTCCCCCCCATTTTTTTTTATTTGCAGAAGAATAATTGAATAATGCGTTGCTTAATTTGATGCCGCTTAGCTCTACTTTCTCTTGTGTACTTTTTCTTATAGTGACCCCTGTATTTTTTGTACTTACATATTTTTTAAACCCTCCTTAAACTCGCATTTTAATTTTTTACTAACAGAGTAAAATTTTTGTTTATAAATAATTCGTGTTTAAACATCTTGAAATTGTCCCCAAAACATAAAATTATTGTTAAATTTCAAAAAGGGTTTTTAAAAAATAAACAAAAGGGCACAATTTTGATCGCAGTGTTTTTTTTGGGATTTTAAAAACTAGGGAAATTTCCCTCAGCCAATCGCAGTGTTAAAAGGTATGGATTTCAGCTTGAACCAACAACCGGTAAAAAAATTTTTAAGGAATTTTACTTTTTTAGGGCTCTAAAAATTTTTTTTAAAGGTCAGATAATAAATATAAAATACGGCCGAGGGTTTTTAACCCGCAACCTCCGGGTCATAACCCAAAGCTCCCTTTAA
>CM044957.1:49268584-49281084 GCA_024516035.1 Bactericera cockerelli
TTAGAAGCCAAAAAAATGGCTTAGGATGGGTCCTCTGTATACGAAAAAAACAAAAAAAATAAAACAAATGATTTATTTATTTTTAAAAATAAGCGGGAAGACAACGAAACCATAGACCCTAGGGTAGCCACGGAACGACGTAGAATTATCTAACCATGTAATTAAATGTAAGCGACCTCAACGGAGTGCTAAAAATTGTCAATATCTAGGTGCAAGGACTAGGGTCTAGGGTCTAGGTTCCAGGGTATAGGGTCTAGGTTCAGAAATGTGAAAAACTGGGTAGGTCAAATTTTCGACGAATACAATGCTTTTCTTATCATAGGATAAGGAAAGTAAAAAATCGAGCGCATGGATCATTCATTCAACATAAAAGTTGTTAACACAAGACAAGGTTATATAGCACTAGCGAGCTGTCGCCCGCTTTGCGGGCCGAGGCATGGCCGTGAAAGCAAAAAGTCCTTTTTCGCCAATGGCAGGTGTTGTAGTGGGAATTTCGAAAAATCCCGTCTTATTGCACATCTAGACTATAAGACAAAGCTACCTACCAAATTTCAGCTTCCTAGGACTTACCAGTTCGGAGAAACAGTGATGATCAGTCAGTCAGTCAGTGACTTTGACATTTATATATTAAGATAATCCAACACCCTCAAGTCGGAGTTATAACCAATCACAGCATCCACAGCGCACTATAGCCCGACTTAGGAGACGGCCTTAAATTTTTGTTGTTGTTAATTGGGGTTTAACGTCGCTTTCAACTGCCATGGTCATATCACGACGGGGGTTTTACCCTCCATTCGCAGGAAACTCACAAACCGGCTACTCACATTGACCTCACCCAGCCTGAGTGGGGCCGGGAAAAGCCAGCGTCACGAGATTTAGAATTTGAATGGTCACCCATCCAAGTCTTAACCTCGCTGGATGTCGCTTAACTTCGGTGTTCTGAAGGGAACCGGTGTATTCAACATGCCATCGACGCTGGCTTTAAATTTTTTGTTATCCTATTTTATAATCCGGATCTTTGAGCTTTATCTGTTTCGAGCATCTACCCAGAAAGCTATAACTTGGCTAGACTGGTTAAGGATTTTGTTCCGAATTTTCAAACACCGTGGTTCTTTGGTCTGTGCAGCACAGGCTTGTAGTCTTTTATTCCGACCTGTCTATCAAATGACTGTTGAACCTGAATAAAAGATAATTTTTTCCAGGTCAAATTTACCTCTCTATAAGAAACATAACATGTTTACAAGAGAAACCTTGGTAGAATAGGAAAAATTTCCGGTCCCTTCAGTTATCTTAATATCCAGGTTCTACTGTATTTTCATAATCTAGGCATTTCTAGGCCTGGTCTTATCCGTTTTCAATAGTATTTCAAGTAAAAAAAATTCTTCTTCTTAATCTTCTTCTTCTTCAAAAAAGAAATGGAGATGCAGTTGCAACATAGAGCGATTTATCAGTTTTCAACAGTATTTTAAGAAGTAATATTATTTTCTTAAATTTTTAGGACAGTGCAGTATTAGGTATGCAAGGCATTCATGGGTAACACGTCCTTGATAAAAGATGCATACATAAATGGACACTTGGAGAGCGCTAACGAAACCCACACAATCTCCACTGTCGTAGAAACAGCTAAAATACTTCACCAAGTCTGGAAAGTTCAGGTTTTTTTCAGTTTCCGTTTTCAGCGACAGTGCGAAATTGTGACCTTGAAACTTTGCAGACCACTTACTTTTATTTGCAGACCAGTACACTTTTTATTATAAGTTGTAATATAAGTTTTTTTATCGTCCTCAGCAGCTTGATCGTTAAGGCGGCGGACTTGTAACCTGAGGGTCGGTGGTTTGAGCATTAACCTCGCCTGGTGGTTACCTCCCACTCAAGAGTGTTACTATGGTTGATAAGGTCTCCCGAAACGACTAGATTATTTGAATAAGACTTTTCAGAGAGATATAAAAAAACAGAAGGATAGTAATAATAATGAATTATGTAATGTGTTCAACATTTTCCGACACAGACTACAAAATTGTTTCATTAAAACTTTCCACCCTAGTGCCCTGCATGAAAAGTACATCAGACCAGTTCTTTTCTCGTTATATCGTTGGATTTCTTATTAAAAATTCTCATTTGAATACCAGAATGGAGGAGTGAGGAACTTGTTGAGAAAAATGAACTTTTCTCTTCTCCATTCAAAATTTTCTCATTTTCATGTTCCATAGGTATTGTTATAAAATTAATCTCATCAGTTATTATTTGTCGATAATTTTTCTATTACATATATTGTAAGGTATAGCAAGTACTGTTTTTTTATATTACCTATTAGGTATAGAAAGTATTGTTTTTTTTCTTTCTATTAAAACAGTTATCATATTTGTGTTAATCACTTTCGCGATATCACAACTACTCAAACTCGCTTTACTAAATCTACGCTGAAACCGGGACTTGAACCACCGACCTCCAGGTTGTAAGTCAGCCGCCTTATCGATCAAGCTATACTGAAGTCGGTATTGCCTATAAGGTAGAGAAAATATTATTTTTTACATTCTTTTACCTATAAGGTATAGAAAAAATTGTTTTTTTAATTTAGGTATATTACGTAGGTATAAGGTATAGAAATTATTGTTTTTTTTTTAATTTCCAGTACAAGTAGGTATAGAAAGTATTGATAATTTCTATTACCTATAAGGTATAGAAAGTATTGTTTTTTTTTTTTACTTTTTATTACCTATTAGGTATTGAAAGTATTGTTTTTTTTTTAACTTTCTATTACCTATTATGTAGAGAATGTATTGTTTTTTTACTTTCTATTACCTGTAAGGTTTAGAAAGTATTGATTCTTGATCGCACCGTCGCTCTACCCCTGGTTGGGTGAGGGATTGAAAGTATTAGACTTCTTCTGACATTTCCTCAATTTTTACACTGGGGTAGGTAATGTGGGTATTTGTTAGTACTACACCCTCAAACACACCACTTCGTGTTTACAAAAGGAAGAACGCCCACTTCAAAGAATGAGTAATAAAGTTAATATAAATGATATCAAAATGAGAACATCTTTACCCCGTCGCTTTCTATTTCTCTGCACTCCTATCTACATTATTTTGTTCCTCTTATATTATGTTTATTTATTTATCCTTGCTTGTTGTCATTCCAAACTTGATTTCTCTTTAAGTTTTACTTGTTGAACGGCAATAAAAACTGGCGATCGCTGTGCAATTTTCTAGATTCAAAATTCTAACAAGTGCAGAAAAGTCATACTCCGACCGCCAGTTTCAGACACGAGGTATGTAATTACAATAATAATAATATTCTTTAGTGGAAGGTACGAGGTTAATACTCAAAGCATTTTTTACCACCTAACCCTCAGAGTCTTATTATTTTGTGGTCACAAACTCAAACTAATGAGGAAAAATTCATGCACTGGGTGGGATTCGAACCAACGGATGCCTACGCTACTTGGATTAACAGACTAGCGCGTTAACCACTGTAATATTCTAAATAAGTATTCTAAATAATTTAAACGCATGTGTAAAAAACAAGAAAAATACTTATAGCAACATCCTGTATAATAAATTAAAAGCTGTCTCTATTACCAAGAAAATGATGAGAATTTCAAGAATTAATAACAATAAATATTAATATATAATGTCTTATGTCAGAGCGATCCTATACTCGTAGACTAAATTAGAAAGATTTTCAAATAAAATGAAAAATTAATTGAAAACTTGAAAGAAAATTTAAGCGGGCATTGAAGTTTAAATCCGGGTGTTGTCGGCATTGAGAATTTTAAAATTGTTTAAAAATCTATTTTAAAATTGTGTTTGAAAATGGAAATATTTAATTTGCTTGGAAAATATAAGTAAGAACGCGAGACAAAAAGGGAGGAAAAAGGAAATTAAAAATGAAAGGGAGAGAGAGAAGAAACAAGACAAAGAGAAGGATAAATAATAATATCACCTTATTTATACTGCCCATTGCCAGCCTCCGTGGCGTAACCGTTAAATCTATTATTATTATTACATCTAATATCTCTCTCTCTCTCTCTCTCCCTCTCTCTCTTTCTCTCCCTCTCTCTCTTTCTCTCCCTCTCTCTCTCTCTCTAGATTCCCCATTATAAGTTAGTTAGCTTAGGGAAATTATATGATGTTAAAAAAAACCAATAAAACAATTTATAATATCAAATCAAAAAATCAATCAATCTCTCTCTCTCTCTCTCTCTCCTCTCTCTTTCTCTCTTCCTCTCTCTCTCTCTCTCTCTCTCTCTCTCTCTCTCTCTTTACGCAATTATCCTGGTATCTATTTTGTATTATCCCCTGTTTTGTCCGCCCTTCTGTTTCAAAACCTTCAAGCTCTTGACACAGTTTCTGTTTCTCTTCAATTTCTCTGTTTCTCACATTTCACAAACAGTTTTTCTCTTGCAATTAAAAACTTTAATACGATACTCATAAAAACTTTAATACGGGTCCACTCATACCTCGTGAGGAAAAATGAGTAGCTGCTCTAATGTTAGCAGCGACCAGTGGCGGAATTATAGGCGAAAATAAGATATTGGGATATTAAAGATACGAAAAAGTCCTATAATTCTGAGCTACGCACTAAAATTGTGATATAATAACACAAATAAAACACATTATTTTTATTTAATACGATACTTGGGACTGAATCATACCCTAGTCACCCTATTGTTTGCAAAAACGTTAATATTATTATTTTTTACTACATTTTTCTTTACTATTTTTGTTATATTAGTTGTAGTTAGCCTCAGTAGCTGGATCGATAAGGCGGCGGACTTGTAATCTGAAGGTCGGTGGTTCAAGTCCCGGATTCAGAGTTTCAGAGTCGATTTAGTATAGCTAGTTTGAGTAGTTGTGATAATATCACGGAAGTGATTAACACAAATATGATAACTTGAATAAGAAAAAAAATCTTGGAAACGTATTTTTCAACTTGGAAACGTATTTTTCTTCTACATGAAATATTGATATCTTGACGAATTCCATCACACGAAGTGTATTTTTGGTGATATCAATTGTTTTAGTAACAACTCATTAATAATTTATAAATTCAGATGAAATGAGAAAAAAAGGAGATCTGTAACTGAAAATTTCAAGAAAGTTGCTATAAACAAATAATGGGATGTAAGTAATTTAGAAAATGTGTGAAAATATATTTTTACTATCTCTATAAATGGCGACGATACAGAGGAGATATATTATGATGAGCAAAATTAGAATGTTTCATTGTGTGTGTGTGTGTGTGTGAGAGAGAGAGAGAGATAGAGAGAGAGAGAGAGAGAGGGGAGAGAGAGAGAGATAGAGAGAGAGAGGGGGGGGGGAGGTGAGGGCGGAGTGAGATATAAAGAGAGAGAGATGTATTGAAGGTGGGCGGAGTTGTGTGTGTGAGAGAGAGAGAGAGATTGAAGGGGGAGGGTGGAGGTGGAGTGAGAGATAAGAGAGGAATTGAGGGGGAGGCGGAGTCAGTGATAAAGAGAGAGAA
The DNA here is from genome assembly GCA_024516035.1 of Bactericera cockerelli. NCBI lineage: Eukaryota > Metazoa > Arthropoda > Insecta > Hemiptera > Triozidae > Bactericera > Bactericera cockerelli. Next base: position 49,274,069 of record CM044957.1, read on the forward strand.
AGAGGGAGCCGGGAGAGGACGCCAGAGTGAGAGATAAGAGAGAGAGAGAGAGAGGGATAGAAGGGGGGGGTTAGAGATAATGAAGGAGAGAGAGAACCACCATAAGAGGAATCAAGATGTCTACCTGACAATAATAGAGCCTGGTGACAGGTGTTCCCCAGGTATTCTCCCTCCCTTTTCCTCCGTTCACTCAATAGTCCTCAATCCCCTTTCACTTAATAGTCCTCTAGACTTTATCTCTTCAAGACAAATCAAGATGTCTACCTGACAATAATAGAGCCTGGTGACAGGTGTTCCCCAGGTATTCTCCCTCCCTTTTCCTCCGTTCACTCAATAGTCCTCAATCCCCTTTCACTTAATAGTCCTCTAGACTTTATCTCTTCAAGACAAATCAAGATGTCTACCTGACAATAATAGAGCCTGGTGACAGGTGTTCCCCCGGTATTCTCCCTCCCTTTTCTTCCGTTCACTCAATAGTCCTCAATCCCCTTTCACTTAATAGTCCTCTAGACTTTATCTCTTCAAGACAAATCAAGATGTCTACCTGTCAATAATAGAGAAAAGGTGACACATATTTGCTGTCGAGAGCAATCTTTCCTTTTCAGTCTGAGGTGTAATCCTTGTCTCTCCCCTCTCTGAGGTATTTTCCTTTCACTCATGAGTCATGAGGTCATGAAAGTTCTCAAGATTTTACCTTTTCAATCGTCTGAGGTAATCCTCTTTCACTCAGGATTGTCCGAAATTCTCTCAATGTTCTTTCTTCTGGGAAATCCCCCTAAGCATACCTGCGTGTTAGCTTCTGAACCTCCCATCGTTCTATGGCGTACCTTTCTCACCATATATTGTATCACACGTACAATACAATACAATACAATGCAATGCAATACAACCTTGATCAGTAGCTTGATCGATAGGGCGGCGAGCTTGTAATCTGGAGGTCGGTGGTTAGAGTCCCAAGTCAAGCAAAAAATTAGTAAAGCGAGTTTGAGTAATTGTGATATCACGATTGTGATTAACACAAATTATATGATAATAACAATACAATACAATACTTCGTTTATCCTGCAAGAATGATGCTAAAGAGTCCCTTTACTCTCACAGTCTAACTCTAAACAAGATCTCATTTATTGGTGACAAGTACAGTTTAGAAGAAAAAAAATCTTGTGTGACACCACACGATTTTCCTTAAAAATAATTCCCCCCACTGGTGACTCAACGGTAAGAGTTAGATAAAAATCAATGTAGCACCTCAAAATCATTGGATTTGATATGCCACAACCCCCAACTAGAATGAATAATAAAAAAAAAAGTTAGTCCAAGGGGGACCCTCAAAAAAACCGGTAAATTGGGGCCGAGTTCCGAAAAGTCAAGATAATATATCAAAAAAAAAAAAAAACAATCAACATGGACCAATATTATTTTTTAAAAGAAAAACTTGTTCGCATAAAAAAATTCACATTCATTACCAGGATAGCGAATACAATCTACAAACACTATCTGTCCATAACCTAGCTCTCCGTAATTTCTATGTCCAGACACCTCATTCTCTCAGACGGGCAACATTCCAGGTGCGTTAAGTTGACAGCCCACCAGAACGTATTTTGACCAACGAGCACAAAACGTTGAGCCTTATTTGGTCGAAATCCGTTCTGATGGGCTGTCAACTTAACGCACCTCAACATTTCTGGTTCGCAGGCAGGAGTGGGCCGGGAGCCTCCGGTCCAGTGCACCGAACTCTGCTACGCCAGGGTTCAAACCCACGGCCCACGGAGTACAGGCCCGAGCCACGCCAGTCACACCGCGACCAGCGAGGAGTCCATGGCAGCCAGGTAAGATCGCGGCGATCTCTTTCTGCTAAGTTTTTTTTCAAAGTAATAAAATTTGAGGCAACATTTTTATTCTACTGATCCGTTTTTTTTTTTTCAAAACAATAAAAGTTCAGCCAATATTTTTGTAAAATTAGCATGATTTTTCATTTTAAAAATCGGTACCTAGTATTATTACTTCCGAAAAATTTCTAATATTAGAAATCGGAAGTATTTTTTTTTTTTTTAATTTCTGTAACCTATTTGCTTTTTAAAATCTTCAGTTTAGCCATTTTTTTCTCCTTTTTCGCGACTTTTTTCTACTAGTTTTGTTTTTCGAAAAAATTTCAACCAACTTTTTTTTATATAGATATTATCTTTTTTTAAAGTTTCTGTTTTTTTTCTGTTTAAAATCTGAAGTTCAGCAATTTCCGTCTGCTATTTTTCAAGAAACACGCGTTTTTTTTTTACTGGTCTTCCTTTTCTAAACAATGTCAACCAACCTTTTTTTAATTTCTGTTTTTTTTTTTAGGATAATTTTTGTCATATTTTTTTAAAAATACATAGGTTTCACTGATTTAACGGCACTATTTAACCCGGCGATAAGCCTCTTGTTCCCGCCTGGAGTTAAATTTTGTTTTCTTCAAAAACAGTACCTGTTTACAGAATTGTTTATCAAAAATAGTGTTTATATTTTCTGTTACAAACTGTTTTTCAGTCAACATAATTTTGCTTCAGATAAATTTCTAATATTAGGAATCGAAAGTATTGAGTTCGTTTTTTTTTATAATTCCATAGATAAAATATATACTTAACTGAAGGGCGGGCTTATTGCCTATTGCAATCTCTTCCACCCAAACCTTTATACATCAATTCACTTTATAGACAATCAAATGGTTAATGACCATGCTTAATCAGATAAACAGGCTGTTAGTGATTATGCACTCCACAATAAATCTATTAATGTCTTTTTTAAATGGCTTACCCTGTATGTAATTGTGCCTATCAAAATAATCTTTTTTCTTATTCTTTTTTTTTTCGGCATTTCACTCTGAAATGTCCGGTAAAGGGTGCATTAATAAGGTGTTCCGATATGACTAGATTAGGTATTTGTAAATGGTTAGGTATATTAGATATTATTTTCTAGGTAGATATACTTATATTTCAAAAGAAGAACGGGCAAAAAAATGGACTTTTTCGAAAACTATTTTTATACCTAGAATTTTCTGAAAACAAATTATTTTTATGAGGCGGGGATTTTGGGATGCAAAGGGTGTTACCTGTTGCGTTCAAATTTATCCCTGGCGTTCGTATAATTTTTATTTTTGGCTTTTTTTGCGAAGATAGAAATGTAATTGAATTTTCGCAACGTAGTAATGTAATACCTGTATTGGACGATAAGGTTTTTTTAGTTAACAAGTAACTATACATATATAAACAAATTTAAATTTTGGGCGTTTTTTGCATGTTTCAATTTGGGGTGTTTTTTGCATGTGTATGTGTAGTTTGTTTTAATTATGCACTTAAAACTGACATTTTTAAAAAATATTTCTTAAATTTCTTACTGCAACACTTGGAGAATGTGTTTGTTCACATTGGTGTAGGTCTGAAACCAGTTATTCTTAATGCCCATATTTGTAAACGGATAGGCTCTAATTGTAATCGGATTGTCTTTTTGATGGTATGTATTGGTAAATTGGTATAAGTATTACACCGACCTCAGTAGCTGGATCGTTAAGGCGGTGGTTCGAGTCCTAACTTCGGTAAAGATCTTGTAAAGCGTTTCAGTACTTGTGACAAACGATTGCAATCATCAGTAATATGATAAACTTTTTGTTTCATTATTATTAAATTGTATATGTTGTTAACAGTTTGCCTTAGTGGACTTTCCCAATGCCTATATAGAATATTTGCACACTGAAAAAATAACTTAGCTGATAACCAACGACTTTTACTATAGCATTTCTAACTTGATTTCTAAATGGCAAATGATTTCGGGGCTTGCTCCATTTTTTCAAAACATGTAAGTACATACCTAGTACCTGTATATTCCTATATATTACCTATATAAAATTTGTACATAGTATGTTCTAAGTGTACTACTTACATACACCCTCTGAAGATTATTCCTGTATTCCGAAGCCATTCTACTTCTTTCTATTTTTATCCTTCAGGCCATTTCTTTTCTTTTTTCTTACATACAAGATTTTTCTCCTACGACGAGAACACTCAGCAGCAGCATAAGGGTGAAAACCGTACGAACACACACACTGCAGGTGTGAGTCAGGACTTGGCGGGGCGCACTACCGCGCACCGAGATAAAATAATAAATCATTTGTTTTATACTAATCACGATGTGATATCACTGGCATTTCCGGCCCTATCCAGGCTGGGTGAGGTTAATGTGGGTAATAGCTGGTACGATTGCCAGCGAATGAAGGGTAAAACCCGCATCCTAATCCAGGACGTTAAATCAAATAGAATCATTGGCGTTAGGAAGGCCAACAAATCTCAACCGTGAGGTTGAACAAAGTCGACCCTGCCTAAGCAGGAGTAAAAGAAGAAGAATATAATGTGATATCACTTTCCACCAACCCTCATTATAACCCTCTTGTGGAAGCCCCTGACTCCAGTGATTTCTTCCTGTTATCTATCTGGAGACCCCAGGGCCCTGTTGAATGACACAGGAATATCTTATTTCCAGGATCCCAGGGTTTTATCACCGCCAGTAATTTATGAGTCACCAGAACTCTGCAGGGAAAACTCCTGGTGTCGCTTTCACCAGCTTTCTATCCCTCTCTCTGTTCCTCTTCCACAGCTTTCTAACCCTCTCTCTCTTCCTCTTAAACAGCTTTCTATCTCTCTCTCTCTCTTCCTCTTCAGCAGCTTTCTATCCCTCTCTCTCTTCCTCTTCACAGCTTTCTATCCCTCTCTCTCTTTCTCTTCACAGCTTTCTATCCCTCTCTCTCTTCCTCTTAAACAGCTTTCTATCTCTCTCTCTCTCTTCCTCTTAACAGCTTTCTATCCTCTCTCTCTCTTTTCCTCTTCACAGCTTTCTATCCCTCTCTCTCTTCTCTCTACAGCTTTCTATCCCTCTCTCTCTTCCTCTTCAACAGCTTTCTATCCTCTCTCTCTTCCTCTTCACAGCTTTCTATCCCTCTTTCTCTTCCTCTTCCACAGCTTTCTATCCCTCTCTCTCTCCTCTTCAACAGCTTTCTATCCCTCTCTCTCTCCTCTTCCTTTCTACATCTTTCTATCCTCTCCTTCTACTCTCTCTCTCTCTCTTCACAGCTTTCTATCCTCTCTCTCTCTTCTCTCTACAGCTTTCTATCCTCTCTCTCTTCCTCTAACAGTTCTATCCTCTTCTTTCTCTAACAGCTTTCTATCCCTCTCTCTCCTTTCACTTTCACATCTCTCTTTCTATCCGCTTCTATCCCTCTCTCTTTCCTCTTCAACAGCTTTCTATCCTCTCTCTCTCTTCCTCTTCAACAGCTTTCTATCCTTCTCTCTCTCTCTTCTCTACAGCTTTCTATCCCTCTCTCTCTTCCTTTTCAACAGCTTTCTATCCCTCTCTCCTTTCTCTTCAACAGCTTTCTATCCTCCTCTCTCTTCCTCTTCAACAGCTTTCTATCCTCTCTCTCTTCCTCTTCACAGCTTTCTATCCTCTCTCTCTTCCTCTTCTACAGCTTTCTATCCCTCTCTCTCTTCCTCTTCACAGCTTTCTATCCCTCCTCTTCCTCTTCCTCTTCCACAGCTTTCTATCCCTTCTCTCTTCTTTCCTCTTCAACAGCTTTCTATCCCTCTCTCTCTCTCTTTCCTCCTTTCTACCAGCCTTCTCTATTCCTCTCTCCTTTCTCTCCTTCTCTTTCCTCTTCACAGCTTTCTATCCCTCTCTCTCTTCCTCTTCACAGCTTTCTATCCTCCTCTCTCTTCTCTCCTCTTCAACAGCTTTCTATCCCTCTCTCTCTTTCCTCTTCACAGCTTTCTTTCCCTCTCTCTCTTCCTTCTTCAACAGCTTTCTATCCCTCTCTCTATCTTCCTCTTCTACAGCTTTCTATCCCTCTCTCTCTCTTCCTCTTCAACAGCTTTCTATCCTCTTCTCTTCCTCTTCAACGCTTTCTTCCCTCTCTTCTCTTCAACAGCTTTCTATCCTTCTCTCTTCCTCTTCACACTTCTATCTCTTCTCTCTTCTCTTCAACAGCTTTCTATCCCTCTCTCTCTTCCTCTTCAACAGCTTTCTATCCCTCTCTCTCTTCCTCTTCACAGCTTTCTATCCCTCTCTCTCTTCCTCTTCAACAGCTTTCTATCCCTCTCTCTTCCTCTCACCTCTACCTCCTCTCTTCTCTTCAACAGCTTCTCTATCCCTCTCTCTCTTTTCTCTTCAACAGCTTTCTATCCCTCTCTCTCTTCTCTTCACAGCTTTCTATCCCTCTCTCTCTCCTCTTCAACAGCTTTCCATCCCTCTCTCTCTTTCTCTTCAACAGCTTTCTATCCCTCTCTCTCTCTTCCTTTTCAACAACTTTCTATCCTTCTCGCTCTTCATCTTCAACAGCTTTCTATCCCTCCTCTCTCTCTCTTCCTCTTCAACAGCTTTCTATCCCTCTCTCTCTTCCTCTTCCACAGATTTCTATCCCTCTCTCTCTTCCTCTTCAACAGCTTTCTATCCTTATCTCTCTTCCTCTTCAACAGATTTCTATCCCTCTCTCTCTTCCTCTTCAACAGCTTTCTATCCTTATCTCTCTTCCTCTTCAACAGATTTCTATCCCTCTCTCTCTTCCTCTTCAACAGCTTTCTATCCTTATCTCTCTTCCTCTTCAACAGATTTCTATCCCTCTCTCTCTTCCTCTTCAACAGCTTTCTATCCTTATCTCTCTTCCTCTTCAACAGATTTCTATCCCTCTCTCCCTTTCTCTTCAACAGATTTCTATCCCTCTCTCTCTCTTCCTCTTCAACAGCTTTCTATCTCTCTCTTGCTCTTCAACAGCTTTCTATCCCTCTCTCTTTTCTTCTTCCACAGCTTTCTATCTCTCTCTTTCTCTTCGGCAGCTTTCTATCCCTCTCTTGCTCTTCAACAGCTTTCTATCCCTCTCTCTCTTCCTCTTCAACAGCTTTCTGTCCTCTCTCCTCTTCCTCTTCCACAGCTTTCTATCCCTCTCTCTCTTTTCCTCTTCAACAGCTTTCCATCCCTCTCTCTTTCCTCTTCAACAGCTT
>CM044957.1:49286084-49366524 GCA_024516035.1 Bactericera cockerelli
TGAACCGTCTAGGATTTATTTTTTAGGTGAATTATTTAATTGTTTATTTCACAACACGACGCTAAAGTTTCTGACTCGCAAATGTAACCCGTTAAAAAACTCAAAAAACAATAAGTACGAGGTATAATAATATAGTAATCCACGAAAGAAGTTTTCGCTCATATGAAGTTTGAATGACGGGAAATGTTTTTTGTATAAGAATAATCAAATTAAAGCACGTTATATATATTTTTTTACACACATGGAAAATAAAGTTTATATAAAATGGTTGAACGTCTGAAAGCACTTATTAGTAATTACATTTTTTTTGTAAAGATTCAGATTGAATCCTCTGGTTTGGATCCGCCGAATGCAGGACTTTTTAGAAAAGTCTTTGTTTATTTTGTAATATTAATTTATACAAAGGTACTTCTTACGTACCTTTGTATAAATACTATATTTTCCGATAGCTCAGTGGTCAAAACAGCGGTCTGTTAATCCAGAGAATTTGGACACGACAAATTATCCAGATTACTATCCCATTTGGGATTTGGACCACATAATAATACATGGCCCTATATTTATTTTTCCTAACCCTTACTCCACACAATGGAAGATGCAATGAAGGCAGATTATTATGATTATTAAACAATTTATTAGATAAGAAGACATACGTACAATACAAATAATTATTATAACAATGAAAAAAACACTGCCAATTATGGACACAATACTTCCTCGTGATTGCTTCACATTGTAAACACGTGCCAATTTTGAGATTTTATAGAAATTTACTTGTATCTCCAAAACGGCTCAACAGATTTTCTTCAAATTTGTTTAATATGGTAGAATATTGTTTTTTCTACAATCTGAATTCCACAAAAAATTCTGTATCGGCAAGTCGTGGTCCTTATTTTTTTTACTTTTTTGTCCAAAATGTCGGATTTTCTTAAATATCAGAGTCAAATTATAATTAATTTAAAAATAAATTAATAACCTATGTAAAACAATAATATGCATATTCTTACAAAATTTCATCGAAATCGGGTGTACCGTTCACGAGATATAAGCGTTTAAGTAAAAAGTTAGTGGTCAGGCGCATGGTCTCTTTCACCCAGAACCGCTGGTATGAATTCGATAAATTTAAAATGGGACCATCTACAGAATGTCTCCTAGATGTGTGCAAATTTGCAAATCGGTCAAGTAGTTTCCGAGATTTGCGCGTTACAAGGAATCGTTTTAACAGACCGACAGACAGACAGACAGACCGACTGACGGACACAAAACCAAATTTACTCAGTAGGTTATGAAACGTCCAGAAATATGAAAAAAATTGAAATCGGAGCAAAAAAATATTTTTTTTTTACAAAAACGAACACAATACTTCCGATTTCTAATATTAGAGATTTTTCGGAAGTAAAATAGAAACAATACAATAATAATAATATCACCGGGTTTACCGGTTCATTTATTAAACGAGCAAAGCTCTATTTACATGAATATAACAATGAAACATACAGTACAATATTGTTCGGAATAGATAAACCAGGTATAACATCATAGTTGGAGAATACTTTTTTACAAAACAATATAAAGGAAAAAGAAAAGAAAAATATATACGAGTATAAACATATGTTAGCAGATCATAGTTGAGTCCAAATGTCAACTGAGACACGTGTGGCCCTGCTGGGAGTAAGAGTAAGTACTCTACACCAGCGGTCGGCAACCTGGGGTCCGCGGACCCCCGGGGGTCCGCGAGAGCTAAATTGTGGGTCCGCGAACCCATTTTAGGATTTAAAAAAAGAAGAAGAAAAATAGCTGATGAACTCGAATCATAAATAGTCTGAAGTACCCTACTTCGGGCGCATTACGATTCGGCCCAAAAAGGTTTATGAAAAAGGTTTTCGATTTCAGGTAAAAAAAAGTCACCAAACGATTCGTCCCAAAACGTTATCTTGACCAAAAAATAAATAACACGATTCGGCCCAGTGCAACATTCTAAGTACCATACATATTGAGGGATTTTTTATTATATTCAACATTAAATTACGAAATTACCTTCTATGTACTATCTCTGTATTTTACCTAACCCTACTATATTCTTGAGGCATGGCCTTCTAAGTATTTTACCTAACCCTACTATATTCTTGAGGCATGGCCTTCTATGTATTATCCCTAACCCTACTATATTCTTGAGGCATGGCCTTCTATGTATTTTACCTAACCCTACTATATTCTTGAGGCATGGCCTTCTTAGTATTTTACTTAACCCTAGAATATTCTTGAGGCATGGCCTTCTATGTATTTTACCTAACCCTACTATATTCTTGAGGCATGGCCTTCTATGTATTTTACCTAACCCTAGTATATCCTTGAGGCATGGCCTTCTAAGTATTTTACCTAACCCTACTATATTCTTGAGGCATGGCCTTCTATGTATTTTACCTAACCCTACTGTCAAACACTCAAATAAACACTGATAACAGAGGTGACTGTAACTGGTTCAAAACAATGTTTCCATACTATTTTATAGGGATTTTTTGGTGGAATGAAAGTGGGACATTTTGTTTGAATAAATGTGGAATTTTTTGTGTGGGATCAAAACTTGATAGTGTGTTTTGGGACGAATCGGGTTATGGCCGAATCGTGTTGTGTTTTTTTTTTGGGCCGGATCATGCTATGGAAAAGGTCTACTCAGGTAATTTGGGCCGAATCGTGAAGTTCCCCCTACTTCCTCCTAACTCTCTATGTCTAGCTTTGTAATGTAGGGGTCCCTTAAAAAATTTCGAGATAAGCAAGGGGTCCGCGTAGTTCAAAAGGTTGCCGACCGCTGCTCTACACAATGAGGCATTGCCGTACAACGCAAGGCATGGCCCTACAACGTGTCGGCACCGAAAACAAACGAGTATCCGTGAAAAAAAATCAATCAATCCCCTAATGCGCTGTCGACTGTACTGATCCATGGTATCTTCACTGAACCAGCCATTTTTTTCCGGGATTAATTTTATTATTTCTATTTCAGGATTATTTTCAGTTGAAAAGATCAAGAGGTATGAATCTGCACAAAAAAATCCTATAAAAAAATGAAACTTTTTATCAGTCATTTTTTGCAAGGGTACGAATATATTTTTGTTGCGAAATATTTTTATTATTTCATTTCATGTGTCAAATATATGTCGAGAACTTCATTCCCTCAGAATTTCTCTCTGCTGTGGAAAATGAATGTTTCATGCTGAATTTTATACGTTTCATACGTTATTTATTCATACAGGGTGTTCAAGATTTATCTGTAGAAAATTTCAGAATCAACTCCAGTAGACATTCTAAGACTAAAATAATTTCAGATCATTCTTCGAAAAATGCCGCTAAACGGAGATATGAACAAAATAATAACTCAGTTTCGAATGCAAACATTTGGTACAAAATGTTGCGTACTGGGTATTTTCTTGGAAAATTTACTCATAATGCAAAAAGACATGAGAACCATTTTTACTTCTTTTAAACAGTCAGGCTGGGGGACTAAACAGGGAGTAGACCAACATTGACTTTTGGTTCTGGGGGCCCTTGTCAATTATTAGCCTCCTTGTAAAGACGGTGGTAGAAGTGCTGAGTCATTTATTCGAAAAATTACCTAATATATTTTAGTCGTAGAGTGTCCCTTAGAAATTATTCTGAATTCTGGTCAGAGGAGACCTCTGACCTTGTATAACTACTGATATATTTTTTAACTATATTTTTTTACCTCATGAGCGTCATGACGAGTGGTAAATAATTACAGGGTAAAAAATAACTTCAGAGTATTTTGAAATTGTCACCGTGGACGAAAAAGAAGTAGGTTGGTTCTTTTTTTTCAGAATAGACTGGCCATGTATATGAGTATGCATAATCTGTCAGTAGAAGAAAAGAAAAAAAAAATCTAAAGAAACTGTTAGAAAAAAAAGTTATCATATTTTGTGTTAATCACTTTCGTGATATCACAACAACTCAAACTCGCGTTACCAAAATCTCCGCTTAAACCGGGACTTAAACCACCGACCTCCAGGTTACAAGTCCGCCGTCTTATCGATCAAGCTACTGAGGAACGGTTATTGAAGTGAAAGTAGCCTCTTTTTTCCACTCGAACGAATTGCGAGTAGTTGAACACAATACTTTGGCTATAATCGAAGGCAAAACGGAGTAAAAAATGATGATGGATCATTATAAATGACAGGGAAGTAAGCTTTCAGTTGAAAGCGCTTTGAATAATCCTCCCCCTCCCCAAATAAAAAACATTTCCTGGAGCCATCAAAAGTGTCATATATACTTTGAATAATATGAACTTGACATTCGAAATTTGATATTTGGATTTTAAATATTGAAATATTCATTCATATCTAGGTTGATTACATATGATATTAAACTAATTCATCATAATTTGAATTAATGCAATGTTCCCCTTCTTCTCTATTCAACTTTTAGAAAAAATGAACTCTTGTGATACCACAAAATATTCCTTATCATTTTCATTTTTCAGCATTTTCTACCACCTCACCCTCAGAGTCTTATTATTATGTAGTCTCAAAGTCTCATTTGAACCAACGGACCCCCAAGCTACCTGGATTACCAGACATGCACCACTTCCACCACTGATGCATGTAAACAGAACAATGTAACATATGTAACTGAAGTAATTGTAAAAAAAAAAAAAAACATTTTGATTAGAAGGAACTGTTTGCTGTTTGAAACGTTCATCTTCTAACTAAGCAAACAAAATTTAATGATTGATCAGGGTTCTGAATGAAATTACTGTTTACCAGAAAACGCGTACCTATTTTGTTACGTTAAACAAATTCAATCAAGTTTTATTGACATGGTAAATTTTGCATGCACTACAAAATAAATAACATTTGTAAATAAAATATTTTAAATATTTACGTCAATGAGGTATTCGGTGAATAATACTTGGTATATGTTTTGTGATTTTTGATGATTGTTTTAAACCTTTCTTATGTGATATTGATGTTATTTGTTTTCTGTTTGCAAATAGAGCTATAGGCTCGTAATTATACGTCCGTTCTGCGGGCATTAATTTATATACCCCCCCAGTAAATGTGTATGAGACTGCGGGCATTAATTTATATATTTAATATTCAAAACCATAGTATAATTATTATTATGTGACCTGGTTGCAGGGTTTCAGATGAAACACTATACAATAATTAATACTGAGACCTAGTAAGATCTATTGTGAGCAAAAAATAATTATTTATTTAATTTTTCTCATAAATTTTTGTATAGATGTTAATATTCGATGTAAATCAATTATTGGGCGTGTAAATTGATTATTTTAATTTATTATTATAATCATTACAACGCTAACTGAAAGGCTAGCTGAAAAATGAAAGAAAAGCTATGCAATTCTCTTAGGATGGGTATGAACCAAAGTTTCCATTGCAGCGAGTATGTGCATAAGAAGAGCTAGGAGAAGATGGAGGAGTGGAGAGTCGTTGTTGTGGTATGAAGATGGCATTGATCATTGGAAAAGAGAGTAGAGACTGTGTTACAATTAAATAAATATTTACTATACGAAATCTGGTTAATGATTTTTCTTTACCGATTTAGGAATTGAAATTAGTTGAGTTTGAGAACTCTTTGATGTCAATCTAGTGATTAAATCCAATATTATAGCTTCTTTGTTTAACGTCTCTTTAACATCAAGGTCAATCGAGGCTTTTCCCCTCCATTGACTGGAAACTCACCAACCAGCTACACAAATTAACCTCAACCAGACTGTGTGATACCTAACCACGGTGTTGCTTAACTACATATTTGTAGCTTTAAAAGACTAATGTTCGCCAGCGTCGATGGCGCGTTGAATGCACCGGTTCTCGTAGGATCACCGAACTTACGCAACGTCCAGCGAGGTGAAGACTTCGTGATGCTGTCATTCCGGCCCAACCCAGGCTGGGTGAGGTTAATGTGCGTAACAGACTTTTAATTTATCTGCGAATGGTGGGTAAAACTCGTGTATGACCATGCAGTTGAAAAACGACGTTCGTTGCTGTTGTGTTGTTGTTAGGTTTGTTGTTGTTGCTGCTTTTGTAGTTGTGTCTTTTGCGTTATCTGAAAGTGGATTAAGTTTAAAACAACAACATCCATTTTACATTTTAGTAGAACAATCTAGTTTATAATCCTCTGTGTCCATATTTCTACACGTACGTTGAGTGTTCTTTCTCCTACTCTTTCTTTTTCTCTCTCTCTCCTTCTCTCTCCATCTCTTTCTTTCTCACCCTCACCCTCTCTCTCTCTGTCTTCTTCTTTCGTTCTCTTCTTCTCTTTCTCTGTTTCTCCTACTCTTTCTTTCTCACCCTCTTTCTCTCTTCCTTTTTATTTCTCTCCCTCTCTCTCTTCCTCTTTTTTCTCTTATTCTCTTTCTCTTTGTCTATCTCTTTTTCTTTCTCTGTCTCTCTCTCTCTCTTTCTCTCTCTCTCTCTCTCTCATCTCTCTCTCTCTCTCTCCATCTCTCTCTCTCTCTCTCTCTCTCTCTCAAGAGACTCTTTAGTTCGATAACGACCCATTATCAAGACATCATTTTTTTTGTTTGAAATCTCAGGATCATTTCCTACTAAGAAAATAATAATATCGGAACCACATCCAGAAGAGCCCCCTCTCTCTCTCTCTCTCTCTCTCTCTCTCTCTCTCTCTCCTTCTCTCTCTTCCCAATTGTGCCAGACACAGACGAAACTTTTTTCTCTCGAAAACAGTTTCCTGGATTCTGGATTGCGTCCAAACTCTTGTTGTGCAAGACAGCTTTCCCTGTGATGCAAGCCTTGCGCATAGTTCACTGAATAGTTTCCTTGGAAGTTTGTTGTCGACAGAAATTCGCGGAATTTTGTGGATTAACTTTCACAAGTGGACTTTTCAAGAGCTGCCGCTGAGCTTTTGAGAGCTTTAGTGAATTTTTTAAAAGATTAATTAGTTTAAACTGTAATTTGTCTTCATCATTTTTTCTTTCCCCGTTACTTTCATTTTTTTTTCAAGTTAGACAAGCTATTACTTCCGAGAAATTTCTAATCGGAAGTATTGTGTTCGTTTTTGTAATAAAAAAAAAAAATACATATTTTAATCCTCTGATAACCTAACCTAACCTAACCTAACCTAACCTAACCTAACCTCACCTAACCTACATATTTTAATCATATTTCTGGACGTTTCAAAATCTCCTGAGCAACTTTGGTTTTGTGTCTGTCTGTCGTCGGTTAAAAACATTCCTTGTTACGCGCAAATCTCAGGAACGACCTAACGGATTTTGTACACATGTAGGAGTCGGTTAAGCAGTTTTGGAGATACAAGTGATTTAGTATAAAATCTCAAAATTGCCACGTATTTACAATGGCTCATAAATACACGAGGAAATAATGTGTCCATAATTGTCAGTGTTTTTTCTTCAAGTTAAGCAAGCTTGTTTTAATTTAACTTCATGCAATTTCAAATTTCTCTGGCAGCTTTTCTAAATAAATAATTCACTGAATTAAAACATGGTTTAAAATTGACGTGACTTTTAATAGTACCTATATCTTTTATCTTGAGAAAGTTGTCCAAGATTTTTAATAGGAAATTTCAGTATCAATAATTCTAGGGGACTCGTTAATACCAAAATACCGAGGTCAAGCAAAGTCCAGCGAGGTGAAGACTTCGTGATGCTGGCATTCCGGCACAATCAAGGCTGTGCGAGGTTAAAATGGGTAGTAGGTGGTGAGTTCCCTGCGAATGGAGGGTAACACCCCGGAATATGACCATTTAAATGCGAAGTTAAACCAAAACTAATATAAAAAAAAATCAGATCACTTTTTGAAAAATGTCTTTTTTTTGGGAACTTTTGGATGGGTTATTTTAAATCAACCCAATTGTAACTCTTTGTGCTTCCATAGTATTCCATAGTAAAGTGCACTGAACCTATAAACTTACAAGTAAAAGAATGGTAAAAAAACAATATTTTCTATACCTTACAGCTAATAGAATGGTAAAAAATGAGATAAAATAATAATACTAGAGTACGTTCAGAATATAAATGAGCAAGACTGAACAGAGGAGAATAATGGTGTAGCGACGAGGTGAGTAAACTTGGTACATATCTGGGCCTGCTGTCACCTCCCCATGTCTGCTCTCATTTCTTCTAGCTCCCTGTCCCTCCCTCTAGCTCCCTTTCCTACTCTAGGTCCCTGTACCTCTCTCTAGCTTCCTGTCTCTCCCTCTAGCTCCCTGTCCCTCCCTCTAGCTCCCTTTCCTACCTCTAGGTCCCTGTACCTCTCTCTAGCTTCCTGTCTCTCCCTCTAGCTCCCTGTCTCTCCCTCTAGCTCCCTGTCTCTTCCTCTAGCTCCCTGTTCCTCCCTCTAGCTCCCTGTCCCTCTCCTCTAGCTCCCTGTCTCTTCCTCTAGCTCCCTGTTCCTCCCTCTAGCTCCCTATCTCTCCCTCTAGCTTCCTGTCCCTCCCTCTAATATTCGAAATTTCTTGGAATTAAAAAGAAAGTGAGGGACATTAAAAAAAGTTAGAGAAAGAGAGAGAGATGGATATTAGGAAAAGTTATAGAGAGAAAGTGAGGGACATTAGGAAAAGTTAGAGAGAGAGAGAGAGAGAGAGAGAGAAAGTGAGGGACAATAGGAAAAGTTAGAGATAGAGAAAGTGAGGGACATTAGGAAAAGTTAGATAGAGAGAGAAAGTGAGGGACATTAGGAAAAGTTAGAGAGAGAGAAAGTGAGGGACAATAGGAAAAGTTAGAGAGAGAGAAAGTGAGGGACAATAGGAAAAGTTAGAGAGAGAGAGAAAGTGAGGGACAATAGAAAAAGTTAGAGAGAGAGAAAGTGAGGGACATTAGAAAAAGTTGCAATAATGGTAGAAAGTAATAAGGAAACAAAACTTTCTATTCTTCACGAGTGTCGTTAATTCTGCTTTTTGCGAGAGAGAAAAAAAATCGCAATTCCTTTCTTCTTTCTTTTACCGGTGATGGACTAACTTTTATTACTTTGATATTATTCAATCTAATATTTATTTAAGTCGGTTCCTCAAGTATAGTGTGGTGTGATTGGTTGATTCTCAGACTTGAGGCATGGTCTGATTCACCTTATGTAGTTGTAATACTATTTCATCTTATGTAGGTAATCCTATTTCATCTTATTTAATCCTATATCATGACCAGAGTAGGATTTGAATTTAATGGTTGCCTTTTAGAAAAATACACTCAAAGCCAATGAATTCTGAAAATGTCGCCACTGATCGTTTCTCACGTCACTTCAGACAGTCAATCAGTATTAACAGAAACACCTGAAGGTTTTGGCATACTCCTGGCTGCAGATCTATGTATTTTGGCATACTCCTGGCTACAGATCTATGAATTTTGGCATACTCCTGGCTACAGATCTATGTATTTTGGCATACTCCTGGCTGCAGATCTATGTATTTTGGCATACTCCTGACTACAGATCTATGGATTTTGGCATAATCCTAGCAGATCAGTTTGCTCCTACGATCCACAGCTTCATTTTTCCTCCGTGTCGATTCTAAATGAGCAACAATACCGTGGCATTGGCATAACGGACTAAACTTCACTCTCAACTTGGATGCGACCATACATGGTAACTTGCTCTGTGTGGGCCTTCGCTCATTTTATTTTGGATCTCACTAGTCACTGAGGTACTTGTGTCTATTTGTCTTGCATAAGTTTCACTGTCTTGCTTATTCTTGTGTTTAGCAATCTCATTCACACTCCTGACATGCTTATCAAACGATTAGATACATTCCTTGACTTTGTTGAATTTGTCAGGTTTTTTATTGATAGTAATAGTAATAATATCGCCTTATTTATACTACCCCATTAGGACTAAAGCTTTATTATTCCAGCAGTAAGCCCATGATGTAATGAACATTTATTTAAAGATAGGTTTAGCGTTTAATACATTAGTTCTCTTCATTCACTGAAGTTAAACAACGTCCAGCGAGGCTAGGACCTGGCTGAGTGACCATTCAAATTTGAAACCTTGTGATGCTGGATATTCTCAGCCCTACACAGGCTGGGTGAGGTTTGAGAAGCTGGTTTGTGAGTTTCAAGTGAATGGAGGGTAAAAACCCCGTCGCGATATGACCATGCAGTTGAAAGGGTCGTTAAAACCAAAATTAAAAAAAAGAAGATATCTATAAAATTCAATGTCCTTGTTCCTTTGTCAGTTTCAGTAGCAAAGCTGTGATTGGCCTGGTCAGTTTTGTCCATGTGTTCATTGACTTTGTCAGTTGTGTTCATGGTCAGTTTTGGAGGCAATGTGTTTATTGACTTTGTCAGTTGTGGCGACAGTATGGCGTTCGATTTAGTCCTTATTACTCAGGTGGCGGGATAACAGGTTTGAAACTGTTGACGATTTTTTCTTCTTTGGTTTTATTAGTATTCGGGTTAAGGTCAAAGCATTTAAGTTTCTCAATGGAATGGAAGGTTTTGTTGGATTTTTTTTTGTGCTTCTTATGTGAGATTGTACGTTACGGATGGTCATACTAATCTGGACGTTAGTATGGTCATACTAATCTAGACGTTAGTATGTTCCTTCTTTTTTCTGATTTTCAATGGATGTTCTGAGTATGTTTTAAATTATTTCTTTTTATGCTTCTTATGTATGATTGTACGTTGTACGTTGCCACATCCAACCAACAAACCTGAACCATGAGGTTGAACAATGCTGACCCCAAGTAGGTTTGGGAAAAAGCTAAGTGAAAGAAGAAGAAGATTTATGATTGTACGTTACTGGTGTTCATACTAATCTAGACGTTAGTATGTATTTTTACATATTTATTACATATTATGAATTCTATTTATGATCTAATTGGCTTCCATCTGAAGAAACTACAATGAAAGGTATTGAATGAAAGGTCTTGGTATACTTACCTTCTAATGTTCAATATAACATTTTAAATTCTATTAGAGAATCTGAGTGAGGTCTTTTTACAAAAGCACTGGCAGAATTAATTGAATGTTTTAAAAATAATAAAGTTAAATGAAAAAAGAGACACGTCTATTACATTTACCTGATTTATCTCCATGAATACCTCATAAGTCTCTGTATAAGTTCGAAATTTCTGAGAAAGTCAAAATAAAAGGTTTGAAAAGTTGCTGACATAACTTTTATTCTGCCTGATGATAAGAAAGAAAAACCATTTGCTGCAGTCGAATTCTTTGTCAGCCCTCGTGTCATTACCAAAGTTTGTCTTTCCCTCCCTCTGTCCTCTCTCCGTCCACCGAAAGCTCTAATTTATTTCCTTCCTCCTCCTTCTTCATTATTTTTCTTTACAAAAGAATTTCCAAGACTGAAAATACAATCAGAAAGTTACTCACCGGGAGCTGTTTTTTTTTTTCGACTCGACTATTCTCCATTTTGTTTTTTCTTCTATAACCTACGCACGGAACATTCCATTGAACTATTTGCAGACGAGGAGGTGGTCTGGGTAATTTTTCTTTGTCAGGTTCAATCTCAGCTTTGATGTGTGATGTTCAAAGTGTGCTTCAGATGTTTCGAGTGGTTTGTGGCTCTTGGAAAATCTTATCTAGATTGCATAAGGATGTCAAAGTGAAAGGCTAGTTTAGTGGAAATGTACACCTTTGATAGCTTTCTATATGGCTTTGAAGAAGAGTATAGTGACCGTTCCCAAGTGGTTAGCGGCTTCCACCAGGTGACCCGATATAGAATCTCAGTTTGGTAGCAAATAAATGTATGTATGTAGTATTGTAGTATGTATGTATGATTTTACTATAAACCCCAGGCATGGCCTTCAATGTATTTTCCCTAACCCTACTATAAACCCGAGGCATGGCCTTCAATGTATTTTCCCTAACCCTTCTATAAACCCGAGGCATGCCCTTCAATGTATGTATGATTTTATTTGTGGTGACACACTAGAGTCGTATTTTTCTTTCTAACTAAAAAAAATTTCCTGGTTAGGTTTTTTTCCAAATATTTCCATTTTATTCCAAGGTCATTCGTGAAAGAAAAATGCGTTTGGTTACTTTTAAAGATAAACAATGGACTTAACCTATAAAAGAACTGGAAGCAAGAATTTTCTACTTCCACTTTGGTTAACTTTGGAAGTGGAAATTTTTCCTCTTCCAAAAGAAAAATGACTTGCTTCCAGTTTGGTTCATTTTATTTCCGTTTGGTTAAATTTGGTTAGAAAGAAAAATACGGCATAGGCCTCTTCACAATTTTTGTGGGTAGCGCAACATTACTAAGAGCCTCCTGTACTTTTCGAATTCTATTACATTAATTTCTTTTGACTCTGGTAATGCCGCTACTGGTCATTACTCAAACAAGTAACTACTCATTTTTCCTCACGAGGTATGAGTGGACCCCGAACATCCAAGTAAAGAGCAGAAAAATTCCTGCCCCGCTGGGAATCGAACTCAGGTCACCATGCGTGCAATGCCTAGGGCGCTAACTTACCCTGCCATGGTGACTAGCCATTTAGACAGCGAAAAATATCGTGGTGTAGTTCACACCGCTTTAACAAAGAAGAATTATAATTTATGATTTATGACTGATGATTTATGCATTATTACATTTAGTCGAACCGAGATATACTAGAAAACTGTTTATAATAGAGAAAATCTCAGGTCCCTGCGTCACCTGTTTATGTGTAATAGAGAACTGACTATATTATAAAACTCTTTATAATAGAGAAAATCTCAGGTCCCTGCGTCACCTGTTTATGTGTAATAGAGAACTGACCATATTAGAATACTCTTTATAATAGAGAAAATCTCAGGTCCCTGCGTCACCTGTTTCTGTGTAATGGAGAACTGGCTATATTAGAAACCTCTTTATAATAGAATTGTTGCTGTGTCCCTCGGGTTCTATTATATCCAGGTTCCACTGTAGCATTAAACTTTTGAGGATTATTTATTATACTAATTCAAACAAGTTTAGGAAATAATTAAAGCAACACATTGCCACACAGAAAAAAGCTACTCATATATTGATTGGTATGATGTAAAATGTAGTTTCCTATAAATGGGAGTAAACTACCTTGGCATTCCGTTAGGAACAGAAGAAGGAATTTCAATCCAAGAGTATACAAACTCAAAACTGTACAAACATCATACAATTTATGGACATATTAAACATCTACCTAACTTCTCACATTTCTGATTTGACTGATTGATAGGATGGATTTTGAAACGTAGCGTATTAAATTGTAGCACCGACAATCGATGCTGAAAAATCTGTTAACAATTGAAGACAACAACTCGATGAAAGAGAAGCAGAATGAGATGTGAAACCTTAATGAAAAAGAAATAGAACGGACTTTGTTAATCCAAGGAATTTGAAACCTGGAGGCGATTTTTCTTGATTGAGCTGAAATTGAATTGATTTGATATTGTTTTGAGATACCAAAATTTATGTGTATGGCCATGTTGACCGTAAATTAATTTCGACATGTATCTAATAAAAGATAGCTGATAGATATAAAATAGCAAGATGTACGATAGATACCAAACTAAGACGAATTGGGCTTACTGTGGAGAATTTTGAATGAGGCTTCACCTCCATATCTTCACTCATCATTTCATACACTCTCTTCATTTCATAGTCACAATACTCGCTCCACTCATCTCTCTATTCCACCTCACAATACTAACCATATGGGTAATAGTTTTACAGTTAATGCTATTAGATCATGGAACCAATTGCCTGATGAACTTAGAACTTTGGGGAATCGCTTGGCATTCAAGGTTTTGACGAAGAAACATTTCTTGGAAAATATAAATTAATTTTAATCCTTTTTTTTAACATGTTTGTATATATTTTTTATTTATTTATTATTATTTATTTAGCTTCTTTTTTTTATATATTATTATTGAAATATCTAGATAGGGAACTCCAAGGGTTGGGTGGAAGAGATTGCCATAGGCAATAACCCCGCCCTTTAGTTAGGACTTATGTTTTTATATATTTTCAATTCTTTTTCATTTTCATTGTATATATTGTTTCCATTTTTTTCATTGTTAAATTAATTATTTCTATGTACATAATGTCCATTTATACCTAATAAAGCATTGTATAATAATAATAATAATCTGTCACGTCACATGTATAATGGAAAATTAGCCTTTTTCATGATTAAGAGGGATGTGATTATGGTCTATAAGTTCTATTTTTCTTACTTCTACTACTTTGGTTACATAATATTCGCCTAACTTGTCTTGCTCATATTTTATTTTATTTTTATATAATTTATTTGACGAATATTTGAATCATTCTAACATCATTCACACCCCCTGTCAATCCATGCCACTTAGATCAAACAATTTTTCATCTAAGTGGTCTGTCTAAACTATCCGAGCAATCTGTATGGAAAGCAATCAATCCATTAACCGATGTTCCCAAGTGAATGTTGTAGGTCTTAACTCAAATATGTGTCTTTTTAGTATTTCCTTATTTTTTTAAATTCAGATATGACAAAGGTGATGGTTTAGGAGAGAGCATCAGTGTATATGACAAGTATATAAAATAATATCTCCCTCTGAGCCACAGAGCCCAACGAACTGCTAAGTTTGCCTCTTAAACCACGTTTATCTTCAAATTTTGTACAGCTCCATTTATTGATTACATAAAATTAATAGTATGTACATATTTAAAATACTAGGTAAAATTATCTGTGTTAATATACATAGGTAAAAAGATCAAAGTACATTATGAAAAACTGTGTTGAGAAAGGTGTCAATTATCATGGGCTCTTCGTAACACCGCCCCAAGATTCTTCAAAGAATTGATCGAGAAAATCTCGCAACTCATTATGTTGGCGATAATTGTCACCCAATACTCTCTCTAACCGCTTCCACCAGCCTATGTGGCTTAATTCTTCTGACCGTAGCTCAGAGATCCTGAGTTCAATTCTCAGTTGGAGCAGACTTTTCACATTTTGTTCTCTCATCCGAACACTTGAGGCTGTCATTTCCGGCCCTACCCAGGCTGGTTAAGTTGAATGTGGGTAACTTGTACGACTCCCAGCGAATGGAGCGTAAAACGCCCGTTCTGACTATCTCAAATCAGGACGTTAAAACCAAATGGAATCAATGTACATGGAAGGAGCATAGACATTGGATCTGGGCGTCCATATGATCCTACCACCACTGTAGGATGTCTTTCTGTGCCTATCTGACTGCCATGTTATTATTATTATTCACACCTCCAAGTCAGACGCAACACTGAGAGAGACAACACTGGTTACCTACTGACACTGACTGAATGGTGTCATATATTACTGACGCTATCGTAAATCCTAAATAGGATCTTTATAATACTCATGACTAGAAAGCATAATGATACGAAACTAGAAATACACATACACTTACTCGTATGGTATTTGGTTATGACTATATGAAGCACACCATATGTAGATCTTAGGGTTGGGTGGAAGAGATTGCCATAGGCAATAACCCCGCCCTTTAGTTAGGACTTATGTTTTTATATATTTTCTATTCTTTTTCATTTTCATTGTATATATTGTTTCCATTTTTTTCATTGTTAAATTAATTATTTCTATGTACATAATGTCCATTTATACCTAATAAAGCATTGTATAATAATAATCTTAGAGAACACTTTGGTAACTGTCACTTTCAGAGACGGTTTCACTTTTCCTATCACTTATAATACTAATAATAATAATAATTCAATACTGGTACAACTCCTCAATTTTCTCTTTTAACTGACTGAATAGTAACAATACTAAATAAATCAGAATTCTATGTATCACACTCGATAGTCGTCACATTGTCAATTCCATTGTTGTGTCTTATGGATATAAGAATGTAGACTATCTTGTATCTTATGGATAGAAGAATGTAGACTATCTTGTGTCCTATGGGTAAAAGAATGTAGACTATGTTGTGCATTATGATTATCCATATGTTTAGACTATACCAACGCTATTCTCAGCTTTTTAGGTTACAATGATGTTTGTATTGTTGCATTTGATTCAAATTCAAATAAGTTGATAATATTTGACTGCTTGAACATTTATTTCTTTATTATTACCACACTTTTTTTTGCTGCTTTTGAATAATTATATATTTTTTCTCAAGTGGTTTCTGCATGAAAATTTACTAGTACATTATTTCGTATGCTTACACCTGTCCCGGTAGCTCAGTGGTAAAGGCGGCACTCTGTGAATCCAGAGATTCCAGATGTCGTGGGTTCGAAACCCAGCCGAGACATGACAAGTTATCCTCTCATTTGGGATTTTTACCACATAATAATACGTCTTGGGCTTACTGCTGGAATAATGGGACTTAATAGTCCTAATCGGGCAGTATAAATAAGGCGATATTATTATTATCATTATTATTATTATGCTTAATGCGCTCAAAGATGACTGAATTAATGTTTTTTTTTTTTTTTTTTTTTTCAATGTCGTGATGTGAAATGTCATTTTTTTCCAAACATTACGCCAAACAATGGCTGTATTTTTCAATGCACCGGTTCTCGTAGGATCACCGAAGTTAAGCAACGTCCAGCGAGATGAAGACTTCGTGATGCTGGCACTCCGGCCCAACCCAGGCTGGGTGAAGTTAATGTGGGTAACAGGTTTATGAGTTTCCTGCGAATGGAGGGTAACACCCCCGTCGTTATATGACCATGTAGTTGAAAGTGACGTTAAACCCAAATTATATATTTAAAAAATGGCTGTAATGAACGACATTTTTGATAGTGGTCTCAGGTTTGCTGATATTCAATAATCACATCAACTCTAAATAGCACGCCAGATACGGGCGATTAAAATCGGGTCTGAGCTTGTTAGCTCACATTCTTGTAAAAACGGTATGTCGACACAAAGAGTGGTGTGAGGCAGCTGAAAAGTGAAAGTCCATTTGTTCCAGACTTTTGACCTTTCCTTCATAGCACACAAATGTTCCAGAATTTCGGGTATGTTATGTTACACAAACTTAAATTGAATTTTCAGCAAAGAAAAGGAGAAGAAAGCGAGAGAAACTTTCATAATTATTATTATTATTATTCTCCTCCTCGGTATAACTTATCTATATCTTTCCATCAGGAAAAGTTTAAACCGAAACCATGGCAAACGTATCTCTCAAGTAAATTATCGATGTTCTAAAGTAAACTTTGGAAACCCTAAACAAATATAAATTATTGGGAAAAAGAAATAGCGAGTTCACTGGAATGGTATTGGTGGTACTAATACGAGTATGTAGGAAAATATTAAGGATTGGAAAGGAAAGGGAAAAAGATGGAGAGGATGTAGAAGGACAGAGAGAGAGAAGATGGATGTGAAAGGAAAGACAAGATGGATGAATAATATGAATATAGAAGAGAAAAATGAAGATAAAGGAGTAAAGAAGAAGATGAAAAAAGCAAATGAATAAAATGAATGAGGAAAGGAAGAGAAAAAAAAATAAACGAAGATATGACCCGGGAACTAAAAAAGAAAAAAAAATGTTAAAGAGAAAAAAGTTAAAAGAGAAAGAGGAGAAGAAATAGTTGAAGGACAATAGTAAAAGGGGCGCATTACGATTCGGCCCAAAAGGTTTATGAAAAGGTTTTCGATTTCAGGTAAAAAAGGTCACCGAACGATTCGGCCAGTGCAACATTCTAAATACGTACATATTGAGGGACTTTTTTATTATTCAACATTAAATTACGGATACCTTCTATGTATATCAGGCCCTTCTATGTATTAGGCATGGCCTACTATGTATTTTACCTAACCCTACTATATTCTTGAGGCATGGCCTTCTATGAATTTTACCTAACCCTACTATATTCTTGAGGCATGGCCTTCTATGTATTTTACCTAACCCTACTATATTCTTGAGGCATGGCCTTCTATGTATTTTACCTAACCCTACTATATTCTTGAGGCATGGCCTTCTATGTATTTTACCTAACCCTACTATATTCTTGAGGCATGGCCTTTTTTGTATATTACCTAACCCTACTGTCAAACACTCAAATAAACACTGATAACAAAGATGACTGTTACTAGTTCAAAACAATAACATCGTGAACATCGCCATTGTTCTCAGTTCTTTCAGGGCAACGTTTCCATACTATTTTATAGGGATTTTTTGGTGGAATGGGACTTTTTGTTAGAATGAAAGTGGGACTTTTTGTGTGGGATCAAAACTTGTTAGTGTGTTTTGGGACGAATCATGCTATGGAAAAGGTCTCCTCAGGTAATTTGGGCCGAATCGTGAAGTTCCCAGTAAAAGAGAGAAAATCTAGGTAGTAAATGAAGTCGGAAAGTGAAAAGAAGGAAAAGAAAAATAAAGAAATAAGAGACAATAGAAATAATGAAGTACATGAAAGGAGTTAGTAAAGTAGAAGAATAAAGAAAAGAAATTCGAAGAGGAAATTTCAACGAATCACAAGGGAACATCTAAGGTCTAATAGTTGAAATATTAATAATGGGTGCTTCGAAGTATTTATTTATTGTAATTTTTTTTAAAGAACTTTCAAATATCAACATCCCTGTCCCATATTATTAATTGGATTTGTAAATGCTTTAATTTGAGAAACTCAGAAAAAAATCAAATCACCTGGATGTGGATGTTCATGAAACTTTAAGTGAAGTAGAGTAGTCTTTGTTGAAGAAATTAAATTACAATGAAAAATGATACGATATTATGAGCTTAAAATTACATAAATATATATTAGAAAATATAACACAGTAAAATATAAAAAATAAAATAAAAAAATAAGCAAACTTGTTTTTTTTTCATTAGGCGCTTTATCTCTGTCTTTAGACAAGTCGTGTTCATCTTTTTAAACCAACTTTTTAACCTCATGATTTCATGAAACTAGATAACCTTTTAAAAACATTCCAAGCGTCTTCTATAATTTCTATATTTACTTTATATTTTTAATTCTATAATTTATATTCTTCCCCGTTGATGGCTGTGGTCTTATTGTTATTAGGTGTTTGAACTTTCTGTGTTACCACGAGTTTGTATCCGATAGAGTCGGATTGGGTCGTTTAGAGGTGATTGAACAAAACTATGAAAGAATCTGCGCTCACTATAATTATGCATTCTCTCCTTCGTCTATTGTTCTTCGACTCACAACTGCCTAAGAACTCTAAGACATATCTTAGTTAGCAAATTGATCATGTATCTCATTGGTATGAGTACTATGAGTGTAGGAAATCAGATCAGTATTTGCATTTAAATATAATTACTTATCCATGGCTAGGGCCTAGACGACCAAATGCCTCCTCAACAGCTTGCCTCCATTGAATTCGATTCTGAGCTATAACAGTCCATGTTTCTGGATTAGTTCCAGCTTTCTCCACATCTTTTAGAACATTGTCAATCCATCTGGTTTTTGGTACAGATTTACAAAATGATCCGTTTTGGAAGAGAATGCCTTTGACATTAGCACTACCCTTGATCAATTTTTTGTTTCTATAATTGTAAATATTCCTTGTATGTATATCGTCTTACTGTTAATAAAACTACATCGA
Source organism: Bactericera cockerelli (assembly GCA_024516035.1). NCBI lineage: Eukaryota > Metazoa > Arthropoda > Insecta > Hemiptera > Triozidae > Bactericera > Bactericera cockerelli. The sequence goes on from CM044957.1 coordinate 49,305,558, forward strand.
ATTTGTAAAATAATATGTGTGTCAGAGACAGAAACAAATTGTAAATATATTTAAATTACATGATTGCGGCTGTGTACCTTTGGTAGATTGCTAATACTCGGCAGAACTAATAATTTAGCTCACATCTCGATATTATTATATTGTTCACTTCTATATGTATGGATATAAAAATAAATATTATCGAATAAAGAATAATATGCTATTAACTACCATGTGTAATATGATTATCTACTTGTCAAGTTTTTCTCTCATCTAAGTATACCGCTTCCTATCTTCTGTTTCAGAGGTTACAATGTGTCCGTGCTCCACTTGCGGAACACTTCCGAGCCCTGGGAAACGGACTGCTACCCGGCGCGAAGTTATGAAGCCAACCGAACAAACAGCACGCGAAGAAAAGACCCCAACCTGAATTCAAACCCCAACATGCAAGACAGGAGCTGCTGTCGCGAGCTGTCTCCAGTGAGGTGGTGCGACAAGGAAGTAGACGGGGTCTATCTCGGCAAGTCCGGCTGGGTCCAAGTCCAACAGAGATCCCTCGATGACAATCTCAGCTTGGACAGCGGAATCAGCCATTCAAAATACAGCAACAGTTCCACGAACGAAAGGAGAACCATTTCTAAAATGTACACAATTGACAATCCCCCCAAACGACCTGTGTACCTGAAGTTGTCTGCAGATGACAAACGTCGCGACCTCCATGAGGACATCTCACCACCTCCCATCACCCCTATTATATCACCACCTCCAGCATTCCAAGACGCCACCCTGCCAAGACCTTCACCCAAGTCTAACATCACCCTCTCCCGGAGTAATGCGGTGGAGCACACCCCTCCCCAGTCTCCCTCAGTGAGGAGGAACTATTTCAATCTGTCCGCCACCCCCGCCACTGCCAAACGCCTCACTCCCAGCCCCATCACCTCCCCTCAGGCGAAAATGTTGCAGACGAAATCTCTGGAGGATTCCACTAGGAATAGAAGAGCTCAGTTTCAGCAGAAACGTGACTCTTCCTCGTCCTCGTCTTCCTCCTTCGGATTCCGCAGTCTAGACGGAGGAAGCTATCCACGAAAAACGATAGCTCGACTGACTGAAACCAACTCCTCGTTAGGACTTTACGACGGCGATGAAGAAGACAACCGGAGTCCTTCGGTGAATGTGCTGATGGTGAATTACTTCCCCGATGCCGCGAATCAACATCAAAGTCGACATAGTTACAAACACACGAGAAAGTCACCCAATATTGAAACGAAGAAAGTGACCCCTTGTAGTTGCTCGCCTTCCTCCTCCTCCTCCACATCAAGCAGTAGATCCCCGTCAGCCAGCAACACGCCCTTCAGGAGATCGGCCAGTCACAACAACAACAAGCAGCAGTGGGACAGCCGCAGTCACAAGGTCCGTCGGTCCAGGAGCTTACAGCTTCCTGAGAGATCCCCCTCGCTGTCCAGGAAGGACCAGTCTCCCTCTGAGTACCTCAACTACAACTCCAGGTACAAACCGCAAGGGTCCGGCATTCAGAGCAATGGAGTCAATGCTCATGCGCAGAACAGAAAGCAAGGGAAGCCGCCCAGCTCCAGTAAGTACAGTAAACTAATTATTTAATACGACATACGGTAGATGTATATCTGAGATTTACATATTATTATACAAAAGATAATACTGTCATACAGTCGAACCTAGATGTACATATTAGAACTCAAGGCACAGAGCAAAATGTACATTAGTTTTCTCTTATATCCCGTTCTATCCATCCCGTACTATTAAGGTCCGACTGTTAGGCCCTATACACACGGAGCTACTAAAAAGAAACTGATCAGTGACGCAAATTACTAACTAGTTTATTTTGAGTCACACCCTGTGTAATCAAATGGGGCACTACACACGGGGCTACTGGTTGAGGACTGTTTGCAAACTGGCCGAAACTTGTTAGTAATCAGTATCCTGGCGACTAGCATGTCGGGTCGCCTAGTGATTTCAGTTTCTAGTTTCTCTGATTTTCTAGAGTTGATACCTACCTATTTTGTTACTTTCCGTATCACATAATAAGGAAAGTAAAAAATACAGGTAGGTATTTTTTTTATTTTTTTAAAAAGATGAGTGTTTCACAGCCTTTTTTATTTCGTAGCCATGAAACAGGAGCTTCTATAGACGCTTGTTGTCTGTGTTGTAGCCTGCCCATCCCGTAGTATGCCTCCCCTCAGATGGGCGAGAAGTGACAGATACTTCCCATTTAGGTGCTGGGTCTACACGAGCGCACCGGAAGGTATTTTTTTTTTTTTATTATTTTTTTTTTTTTGTGGCTTTAACGGCAGGATTCTCACACTGTGAGCTCTTCCACATAATAATTGTAACCAAATTAAGAATACAAATTTTTGTCGGCACGGGGAATGGAACCCTGGACTTTCCGCATGGCAAGCGAGTGCTTAACCACTGAGCTAATCGCGCGCGGTATCTATGTATAGATAGGTATTTCAATAACCTATGGGTGATCAAGAGACCAATGTTATGCTCGTGAAGGAGGTTTACATCAATCAAATATTAAGAATAATAATTCCGTGTCCGTGAGATAGGTATTGATACCTAAATCACGGTGGTGAGAGGATTATATGGACCGCCAGGTCCAATGTCTAGGCTACTTTCATGTTCATTGATTCTATTTGGTTTTAACGTCCTGACTTGAGATAGACAGGACGGGGGTTTTACCCTCCATTCGCTGGGAATCGTACCAGCTATACCCACATTAACCTCACCCAGCCTGGGTAGGGCCGGACTTTTATTCAAAATTGGGTGAGTGTGAGCGGAAGTTGGGTGAGTGTGAGCGAAAGTTGGGTGAGTTTACATAACATTACAAGTTTAAATCAGTTTTACAAGTTTCAAATAACTTTCTTTGGTCATTCTGTAGAATGCTATACACACTGCTACTGAAAAGAAACTGATCAGTGACGCAAATTACTAACTAGTTTATTTTGAGTCACTCCCTGTGTAATCAAATGAGGCACTACACACGGCGCTACTGGTTGAGGACTGTTTGCAAACTGGTCGAAACTTGTTAGTAATCAGTCTCCTGGCGACTAGCATGTCGGGTCGCGTGGTGATTTCAGTTTCCAGTTTCTCCTTCACCAAGTGATATTTATTTCTGCCACGTTTTGTAGGTAATTTATTGAAAAAAGTTTAATTTTTTATGTGTATAGGAACTGTATACTAGTAAGGAACCTGTGTATAGGTACTATGGCTGATCAAGAGATCAACCTTATGCTTGTGAAGGAGGTCGAAAAACGCCAAGTTTTGTACAATTTTCACCTTCCTGGCTATTCCAAGAAGCATGAAACGGAGAAGGCATGGAAGGAAGTTGGAAACGTTATGTATAATTACAAAGCTGTACTTTTTCAAACGTATTGTATTGTATACACATACAGGCTTTCCCTGGTATTGTATATTGGCAGGATTTAGCCTGCTTTTTAGCGGTAAATACCAGATATGGTCTATGGCTAACGGTTCAAAAGACATAAAAATTAATATACACCACTCCCAGTTTGGGACAAATCCCCCAAGTTCCCATTTCTTTTTTATATGACTCCTCTTGCCGGCGGATTTAGCCCGCTTTTAAAATTATGGAAAGTGTGAACAAAAACAACAAATTTTCATTGGAAAAATCTTTTTTATTGGGAATTGTGAAAAGCTTTCGCATCATTTAAAATTTCTATGTCATGTATTTCCACTGCCAGGGCAGAGAAGCTTGTGGAGATAGAAAATAGTTTGCCAAATAGCTTCTGACGTCACCTGCACGAGAGTTGTTGTTTATGATAATGTCCTGTGGGAGAGGCTGCATGATGACATGGCTATCTGAACCTACAGCAACACTTGCATCATATGATGTGTAGGGAAATCCTTCTCGTTTCCTCACAAAATTGTGAAGAACGCAAGATGCTTTGATGACTGCTGTCACGATCTCTGGGTCTCGGATACGGATGGGACCGTTCAAGACAGCAAACTTCTCGCACGCCATCCCAAAAGCGCATTCAATTGTTTTCCTTCCTCGGCTCAATCTATAGTTGAATATTCTTTTCACATTATCTAATATTCTTGCCGGGACGGACTTGGAATTCCTCCTCCTTCGCCCCTAAAATACGATGCAAGTGCTTGTCCCTTGCCCTATTATTTTGTTGCTGATGAAGCTTCTCATGAGATATCGCGTAAGTGGGAAAGCTTCATCAGCAACAAAATAATAGGGCAAGGGACAAGCACTTGCATCGTATTTTAGGGGCGAAGGAGGAGGAATTCCAAGTCCGTCGTTTTGAATCCAATGTTTCAATGCTGATGCACGGAATATGCCCCCATCACTGTTCCTCCCAGCAAATCCCGTTTCAATCATAGTGAAATTACCATCGGCGTCGCAACAAGCACTATTGAGTGGAACGATTTGTAGTTATAATTAGCAGAGCCAGAGTGTGGAAACTTCTCAATACGCACATGTTTTCCGTCGATGATACCTATGCAGTTTTCTAGATTCCACAGCGAGTCAAATCTTTCCGCTATTTGTATCCACTGTTCCACTGTTGGAACAGCCATGTATGTCAGATGAAGAATGTCCCAAATCACTTGAGTTGTCTCTGCCACGATGTAACCAACTGTTGACTCTCCTCTAGCAAAGTAGGCAGCAATTGATGCAAATGTTCCACCAGTTCCCAAATATCTGTTTAAAAAGTTCTTTTCAAGGTATGGGTGTACCCAATATCTTCTTCGTATTCTTCTTCTCCTTCTGATAATAAAATACAACATGGATTCTTCGTCGCTGGAGTCTTCCGACATTTCGGGGTTCAAATTCATGACGACAGTAGGGAATTCGAGAGAGTTTAATACTTCTGATTTCTAATGATTTGCCTCGTGTGCAGAGTCAAGTTACCACTGAGTCTGTAGCCAGCCAGTAAAGCAAGTAACCAACTAATTTAGTTTCTTTTCAGTAGCTCCGTGTGTAGAGGGCCTTATATACACTTGTAAATTGCCAGATTTCTGATGAGGTTCATATGATACAAAAGATTTATCAGATGTACATACTTTGTGTCATTTTAATGTAAGTTATGTACCGCTGTCTTGCTGATTCAGCAGCCCCCATCTCATATCTTGCATCCGCTGAGCCAATCTCGATCAGCACGTAGTCAGTCAAGATTATCACCTGTATCGGACAGGGTCTGTGTCTCTCGATCTTTTGATTTCATTTTTATCGATCTTTTTATTATTAATTTGGCTAAGTCCAACTTTTCCTTTTAAAGTTCTTATTTTTAAACTTATTATTTTAATAAACGATTTATCATTGAATTCTAAGCATTTTGAATACCAATTTGCTGTATCCATTTTTATTATAAGACATTCTTTTTATTTTCTTTGATTTAAGCCTATTTTGAACTTATAAAATTTTTGGTGAAATAAAAAATAAACTTTTTAAAAAGGCAATCGCAACCGCGACACCTTTAACTGGCGCAATCGGAACAGGATCCTTTGCAAGAAAAGCGAAAATTTTCCTCTGCAAAGTGGGATCTACCTCATCTTTAAAATTTTCTACTGAATACATCTTTATCTCACCTCTACCTCATTACCCCAACGGATCACCCGTACCACCGGAGAATTTTCCTGTCAGTTGCTGAGCTACCTCAACCAGCCTGTCTACCTACTTCAGCCGACCTACCTAGCTACCAATCGCAGCGGGAGCGTCCCTATCATTATTTTCCAGTGTGAAGTCTTCCAATCCCCAGACCTGATGCATCGAGTCATCCTGATACTGTAAGTGTGCACTGCATTATTTTTAAAGACTTCACAAGCTAAAAAAAATTAAATGTTGTAAATTAAATTTTATCAAAATCTTTATTTATTTTATTGTTTATTTTTATTATTCAAAACGGATTCTGATTCAGAACCGGTTGATTCGAACAGTGGAAGTGATTCAGAACTCGAACATTCATACGACTCTGAAATAGAATCATCACTTTTAAATTTATTTTCTAATTTTTCAATTGACGAAAGTCAAATCAAAATGAGTGTACCAGAACTAAAAATGGATCACTTGAAGATGATCCCGGAGTTCAGTGGCGAAGTGCCATTGCTCCCAGATTTCTTAACAGTGGCCGAAAGCGTTGTTAATTATTTTCATGACAAAAACAATCCTAACAATTTTCAAAACTTTTTCTTATTGAATTCAATTAAAAATAAAATTAAAGGAGAGGCCAAATTAAATTTGAGCTCCCACTCCATCCAAACTTGGGCAGATTTGAAAACAGCTCTCTTAGACACTTACAGTGACAAGAGGGACTGTTATACATTGACTATTGAACTATGCAATATGCGGCAATACGGCAATGAAACACCATTTGCCTTCCATACCAGAATTCAAACACAAATAAATCTACATGGCAGCTATATTGCCACTCACAACGATGTAACCGGCAAAGCCGATGTCAACAAGTACGTTGAAAAACTAGGTTTGAGGACTTTCTTGAAAGGTCTCCGAGAACCTCTAGGTTCTTTGATGAGAACAAAGGACCCTAAGAGCTTAAATGAGGCTCTAAGCGTATTAACAAACGATTTTCAAATCGACGCGAACGCGAGCGCGACCACCAGCAGTGTTAACAAAAATAACAATTATTCTCAAAGTAAACAATTTAACCAAAACTCGAATTCGAACCGTTATATCCCACCAGCTTTTAGAAATAAGTTCAGTGGAAATAATCAGAATAACAAAAACTATCAACCCAACACCTTTAATCGTTTTCTCTAACTATCAAACCAAACCCAATTATTATAACCCGTTGACTTCAAATAATTCACAACAAAACAACGGTCCTAAACAAAACGTCTGGAATAAGCCGACAGGTCAAATTACCAAACCAACTCCAATGAGTGCACAAACCATAAGAAACAACTATAACATGCACAACATAGAGTCTGAAGAAATACCGCCCGAAGACTATGAACAGGAACCAGAGGAGTTCTTCCCAGACAAAAACGAAACTGAAGAGGATTTTCACCTCGACGCCTCGGAAGATCAACACTAATGAACCTCACCAATCAAGACAACCACCTGCCGTACTTCACAACACCAGATTACCACCTTCGAGTCTTAGTAGACACGGGAAGTACGAAATCATTCATCAAGCCAACCAAGGCCAAGAAATATTTTAATAATTTCATACGTAATGATCCCTATGAAATCAGAACAGCACATGGCAAAAGTCGAGAAAAATATAGCATCACCATTCCTGCCTTTCCAATGTTCAAATCCAACGAGAAGTTGAAATTTCATCTGTTCGACTTCCATGATTATTTTGACTGTTTAATAGGAATAGACACCTTGCAAAAACTAAAATTATGTATAAATTTAAATGAAAATACTTTGAGCAACAATCACATCAAAATCAAACTAGAAATGAAAAATACAGAACAAGAAGTCTACAAGATCGAGATTTATCCTGAGTGTGAACAAGTCATCGAACTCAGAGTGAAAAACATAGAGAACGGAGAAGTACTTATTCCAGAGAAAAAACTAGGAAACTGCACCATCCAAGAAGGCATTTCAAGAGTACAAAATGGTAGAACTCTCTGCACAATACATAATCCAACACAACAAAAATTCGACTTGTACACCAAACCAACATTCATGGAAGAGTTTACCGAGAATTATACAACTGGATCATGCTTAAATAACCTTACCACCTCTCAAAAATTTAGTTTTAGTCTCATCCGTAGTGATCACCTCAATGAAGAAGAAAAGTTTAAATTAGAAGCTCTCTTAGAAGAATACAATGGAATATTTCACCTAGAAGGACAACATCTCAGCTTTACCAACCAAATCAGGCATGTAATCAGAACGCATGACGAAACACCTATTTACACCAAGTCTTATCGCTATCCAGAGGTGCATAGAAAAGAAGTACAGAAGCAGATTACCAAAATGCTGGAGGAAGGAATTATCCGCCCTTCCTACTCACCATGGTCCTCACCCATCTGGGTAGTGCCGAAAAAAATGGATGCCTCCGGGCAAAAGAAATGGAGAATCGTTATCGATTACCGAAAACTGAATGAAAAAACCATTGATGACAAGTATCCGCTACCGAACATCACGGATTTACTTGATAAGTTGGGCAGATGCCAATATTTTACAACTCTCGATCTAGCAAGTGGTTTTTACCAGGTCGAGATGGACGAAGAAAGCATACCAAAGACCGCTTTCAATGCAGAACATGGACATTATGAATATGTCAGAATGCCCATGGGACTAAAAAACTCTCCATCTACTTTTCAAAGAGTAATGGACAATGTCCTCAGAGGACTTGTAAATGAATGCTGTCTTGTATATTTAGATGACATTATAATCTTTGGGTCATCACTAGAACACCACTTGGACAATGTCAGAAAAGTGTTTGACAGAATCAAGGAATCAAACTTAAAAATACAACTAGATAAGTCTGAATTCTTGCGTAAGGAAGTAGAGTACTTAGGTCACCTTGTAACAACTGATGGAGTAAAACCTAACCCAAAAAAGATAGAAGCCATCAAAGCGTACCCCATCCCAAAGACTACCAAGCAGATCAAAGGATTCTTAGGTCTCCTTGGATATTATAGAAAGTTCATTAAAGATTTTGCCAAGATAACTAAACCAATGACCAAATGTTTAAAAAAGGACGCAATTATTGACATAAATAATCTCGAATATAAGGAGTGCTTTGAAAAATGTAAAAAATTGTTGACTGAGGAACCCGTATTACAGTATCCTGATTTTTCTAGACCTTTCAATCTCACAACAGATGCTAGCAATGTAGCAATAGGTGCCATATTATCCCAAGGACCTATAGGAAAGGACAAACCTGTAGCATTTGCAAGCCGAACATTAAACGATCATGAAAGAAACTACAGTACAACCGAAAAGGAACTACTCGCAATAGTATGGGCAGTGAAACACTTTAGGCCCTACCTATATGGAAGACGGTTTGTAATTGTAACCGATCACAAGCCATTGCAATGGCTATTTTCCGTAAAAGACCCAAGTTCCAAGTTAACCAGATGGAGATTGAAACTTGAAGAGTACACATACAACATTGTGTATAAGAAAGGAACACAGAACTCCAATGCCGATGCACTATCTCGCATCGAACTAAACACCAAGGAATTGAATCCAATCCAACAATTTATAGAAAAAACAAGACGTGAACTTGACAACTTGTCAACAGCAGCTCAACCAGACATCTCCCAGAATAATACAGAAACAATGCAAGAATTAGACGACCTAATTAAAGAAAGATATGACGAGCTGACAGAACCAACAGAAAACCAGGAGTTAACCGAACAATTTTTAGAAGCAGAAACAATAGCAGATTACTACAATGACTTTGCACAACAATTGGACGAAGATTCAACCGAGTTATGTTTACCACCACCAATACCCATTACAAACGAAGAAGAAGACATAAATACAATTCATTCCTCCGAAGAAAATCCCCTCATTGGAATTCCTATATCAGAAAAGATCTTGAATATGAGTAGGAATCAAATCATTCTAAAAAACTGTTGAAATTAAACCTAACCCTGTAAAAACACTGATACTACACAAAGACAAACAAAGAATAATTGCAGAGATTCCCGCAACAAAAACGGAAGAGCACCTAAAAGAATTCATTAAAGAATGGATAGCCCCAGGAATAAAATATGCTATCTATTTTGAAACACCATCTTTGTACGTCGCATTATCAAGAACTTTGCAAACCTACTTCAAAGATTCAAAAATAGATTTCACCAAGACAAATAAAATATTACAAGATGTTACCAAAGAAAAGGAAAAAATTGAAATAATAAAAAACCAACATGAAGGTTTGACAAACCACCGAGGTATACAAGAAACCTATAACGAACTTAAGGAAACCTACTATTGGCCAGATATGGTCGGAACAGTTCAGAAGTACATAAACAACTGTGAAGAATGTCAAACAACTAAATATGATAGGAAACCTTTAAAACCATTCTACAACAAAACACCAACAGCTACAAAACCTTTTGAAATAATACATATTGACACTATAAGTATTGAAAAAACCAAATTTTTAAGTATAATCGATTCCTTCTCAAAGTTTGCACAAGTATACCCTCTTCAATCGGCACAAGCCATCGATGTGACAGAAAAACTTTTAGACTCATTCTCTCACCATGGACTTCCATCCCTAATAATAGCAGACAATGGAACCGAATTCAAGAATTCAACAGTACAAGAGCTACTTGCATTCCACAAAGTAAAACTTCATTTCAACTCTTCGCAACACCCTGAGTCAAATGGGCAAGTAGAACGTTTCCACTCATCTTTAATTGAACATGTAAGACTTTTTAACACCAGGGAAGAATTTAAAATGGAACCAATCTACATCAAGGTAAAATATGCAGTACTAGCTTATAACCATACAATACATTCCGTGACTGAACTGAGACCTATACAATTAATTAACGGGCATTTTGAAAAAGAAGATGCTATAACTGCAGATCTTGAGCAAAAGCTTACTTCAAATTACCTTTGCTCTCACAAAGAGAAAATGAAACTTCTATATGAAATCATCCAAAATAGAATTGAAGATCGTAAACAAAAGGTCATTGATAAAGCAAATACCAAAAGAGAACCCCTACCGGATAAAATACCAGACAAGGTATTTGTTGTAAATAAACAAAAACAATCTAAAACAAAACCAAAGTACAAGGCGGAACAAATCTCCAACATCAATAAGCAGCTGAAGACCGCAAACATTACAAAATCTCATGGAAACACCTCCGAGAGGATTCATTTTTCCAATATTAAACGACCTCATCAACCTGTTTCAGGTTTCTCCAAGGAACCCTCACCTGGTCCATCGCAAATGGAGCAGGAGTGATCAAAAATATCACATTCAACCCTGGCCTTCTTCCAATCAATCTTGGAGCCGCTAAGTTACAACAATCAAGTCACACATTCGTTCACTACTACGATGTACAACCAATAGAAAGTGAGTTCAACAATTTGAATGATCAGTATGATAAACTTATTAGAATGGTATCCAGTGAACCTTCTTACACCATAGAGATAGGAAACTACGACAAGGTAATAAAATACCTCCAGGAAAAAATTAATGACAAGTTAGGTAGTGTATACTATCCAAAACCAAAAAGATCAAAAAGAGGCCTGTTTAATGGATTAGGAACACTCGCAAAAGCTATCACAGGAAACTTAGATAACAACGATGGACTACATTTTGATAAAATTATAAGACAAATCCAAAATAACCAAGATAATGTAGAGAAACAAATTGAAATGCAATATACAATAAACAAGAACATCATCTTGGAATTCAATAATACTCTTAAAAATATTGCACACAATGAACAATTAATTAATAACAGAATTAATGAACTTGTAGATATAATTGAGGATGACTTTGAAACATCTGAAACCCTAGTAACCAAAGACTTGTTTAATCAATTAATTATTTTGTATAGCACCATTTTAAACATTCTCCAAGAGATAGAAAACTCTCTCACTTTTTGTCACCTTAAAACTTACCACCCAAGTATTTTAAGTATAACTGATCTATACAAAGAATTAGAGAAGGTATCAGAACATTATGGAAGACGACTTCCTTTAGAACTTAAGTTAGAAAACATGCCAAATTTCCAAAGATTACTATCCGTAGATTGCAAAATAGAAAATACAAAAATTATTTATTTTATATCCATCCCTATAAATTTTGATATAGATTTTGAATTATGTTACTTACTTCCTATACCTTCCAAAACTGAAGAAGGTTATGTTACTATTTTGCCAAATAATAAATACTTCCTTAAATCTAACAATCTTGTGAAGTCTTTGGATAATCCGTGCATACGAGACAGTGTGTATCAATGTCCAACTCAAGCATTGAACAATAACGCAGATGAATGCGAAATCAAATTACTTCAAAACGAAGACACCAAATTATGTCAGTACATAAACCTGGAGATTCCACATAATTATTTAGAAATCATTCCAGAGATAAATCAAATTTTAGTTGTATTTCCACAGGAGGACGTGGTTAAATTCCAATGTCCTAATGATATTGAAAATAAAAGAATAGAAGGTATATTTTTAATTGAACAGAATGAATGTAATGTCATTTACAGAAATGAAAAGGTAGAGTTCGAACAAAAATCATATGGTAAACCATTGTTCATTGACAATCTAAACGTTGCTAACTATAATATTTCTCTCCCTAAATCTAAGATCGTCCTACGAAATCTCAAGTTAAATGAAATAACTCTTAATCAATTGCAGCCTTTGGAAGTTGAGACCAGTATTGTACATATTATTATTATTATTTCCTCATTTTTCAGTTCTTTTACTTTAATTGGGTACTTTTTATTTTTAGGTTTAAGAAAATTCAAGAGTTTGAGATCAACACAGAATCCTATTGAGGAAGCTTCGAAGGCTTACCCTGACTTGGAAGTTTTTAAGTCAAATGTGTCAAAATAAATTTTTCCCCATTTTCCTTCTTAAGGAGGGAGGAGTTATGTACCGCTGTCTTGCTGATTCAGCAGCCCCCATCTCATATCTTGCATCCGCTGAGCCAATCTCGATCAGCACGTAGTCAGTCAAGATTATCACCTGTATCGGACAGGGTCTGTGTCTCTCGATCTTTTGATTTCATTTTTATCGATCTTTTTATTATTAATTTGGCTAAGTCCAACTTTTCCTTTTAAAGTTCTTATTTTTAAACTTATTATTTTAATAAACGATTTATCATTGAATTCTAAGCATTTTGAATACCAATTTGCTGTATCCATTTTTATTATAAGACATTCTTTTTATTTTCTTTGATTTAAGCCTATTTTGAACTTATAAAATTTTTGGTGAAATAAAAAATAAACTTTTTAAAAAGGCAATCGCAACCGCGACACCTTTAACTTGTATTCAGATCTTAATCATCTGATGTTAGGTTAGGTTTTTTTAGAATAAGATATATTTGTTTTTTTATCATACCATGTTTTTTATCAATGGTTAGAGTATAAAACTCATGTATTGAGTGAGATCCACACCAAACATCCTCACATTACCTAATCTAGCGGACAAACGCAAATATTGTTTATGCCCGAGCACCAATTCATGTATGTAACATTTTTAATTCCCAAGATATTTCTCTAGTAAGCGGCCATGTACAGGGTCCGGCATTGATCATGAACCATTTTGAAATACCTGTATTTTCCTAACAGAAGTTTCAAAATAAATGTTCTTTGATGGAATGATAGAAAACAAAATGTCTTACAACAATCAGCATGAAGATATTGGTCTTAATGCAGAATGCATGAATTCAGATATTTTCTCGAGCTGTGTATTACTACGGTAGCTCAGTGGTAAATTCGGCACTCTGTAAATCCAGAGGTCGCGGGTTCGAAACTCACCCGGAACATGCTAAGTTATCCTTCCATTTGGGATTTTTACCACATAATAATATGTTTTGGGCTTACTGCTGGAATAATGGGACTTCATAGTCCTTATCGGGCAGTATAAATAAGGCGATATTATTATTTTTGTTTATCTTTAAAAGTACCGAAACGCATTTTTCTTACACGAATAGTGGTAAAGCTAAACTTGGAAGAAAATTGAAATATTTGGAAAACCCCTACAAGAACTGAAAAATGCTATTTTACTTAGAAATCAATGCTATATCCGAATACATGTTGGTAAACGGGATGCGTAACTTGAGAGAACGTCTGAGCTCTGAATGTACATATACATGCACTCAACATTGAGGCCCACATCTCCGTGATGTGATATTCAAGAAGTAAATGGTGAGATTTACAATAAATGGCATTCTGTTTTCTAGCATGCCATCGAAGAAAAATGCATTGTGAAGCTTCAATTTTGAAAATACAGGCATTTCAAAATGTTTCATGATCAATGGCAGACCCTGCACATATAAACGTTTCTCGCATTAAGCAAATATCTCTCTGAGGGACGATTCCGGACGGTTAATCTCCAAGATTTAATTCCATTAAAAAAAAGGGGAAAAAATGTTTTTCCCTTTCATGAATCAAGAAATTCAGGATAGAGTTGGTGAGGCTAGAAGTGGAGATTATTCAAAAGTTGCCCTTCGGTCATTTAGTAATTAAAATATTTTTCAACCAAAATAACATTGTGTAAATTATTCTCAAGACGATAAAATACATACAAACTATATTTACCGTTATATAAATAAATAAAATGTGTTTCTTTGTGTCATTATATCACAATTTCTAGTGAGTAGCGCAGAATTATAGGACTTTCCCATATCTTTTAATATCCTAATATCTTATTTTTGCCTATAATTTCGCCACTGGCCGCTGCTCACAATTAAAACAGCTACTCATTTTTCCTCACGAGCTATGAGTGGAACCCGAACACCCAAGAACAGAGAAAAATCTTGCCCCGCTGGCGATCGAACCCAGATCACCGTGCGTGCAATACCTAGCGCGCTAACTCACTCGGCCTCGGTGCCTTCTATGATTTCCCGTTATATGTACATACATATAAGCACTGTAGTTTCTGGGAGGCTTTCTCCCGTGAAACGACCGTTTCTCTTGACTTTGTAGGAAATGAAGAAATGGACTCTGAGGAATTTTATAAATTGTTCCTCTCATATTCTCATGTACAATCTAGTCTCTGTAGGTTGTAGGGACTAGATTAAAAGCTTTTGTAATGTCTTTCCATATGCATAAACTTTGTTTTCATACGCTTCGTCCCTTTGTCATTTCAAACATTGCCGACAAAATATGTCACCCACTTTCCCTTCTGGAAAGTTACGACACAACTTTCACAATCTCAAAGTTGTAAGTTCTCTGAAAATGTTCTACCCGCACACATTCCATTTTCTAATTTGAGGATTGACAGCTCCCTGGGTTTTCTTTGTTCCGAATTCTTTGTGTTCACTGCTATTGATAGCTGGTCAATAAAAACAATAAAGTCTGGCTGGGGGACTATAAACAGGGAGTAAACCGGCACTGGCTTGGTTCTGTGGGCCCTTGTCAATTATTAGCCTCCTTGTAAAGACAATGGTAGAAGTGGTAGAGTCATTCATCCACTGTCTGGCTACCATCGTTCACGATGACGCTACCCTATGATGATATGATGATTCAATAATATCGATTTGTTATTTAAAATCGGTTCGGAATATTCTTCCATGTCCTGAATATCGATATTCAGGACACAGAAAGAGTCCAAAAGCTTCTATGTGATGATACCCAAAAGCATCTATTCAAGGGGTGATACCCATTGCTAATCATTCCAGCACCATGACGCCATGAAAGTGAAGTGTCTAAAGGCCGAATTATGAAACAGGATTAAATATATAGACTTTGTAAATCCATGCCACTATCACTTAACAGCTGATATAAATGCGCTGTGATTGGTTGAAATTCCCACCAGAGGATGTGTTAAAGAATAGTGTACGATTAATTAATTTAATCTTGTTTCATAACTTGGGCTCAAGTATATCGACACATTGGCTTTGTAAAAAATAGCTCTTCCCGCCCCATTTTCACAACCAATACCACGAATTATTCACCGAGTTGCTCTGATTTCCCAACCCTACTTAAATTGTTTCAATAATAGAGATTTTGTCGTAACACCTTTGAAACCTGGACGAGCTGGATTTTCTCTTCCTACGCAAGCCTGGTGTCAGGTGACTCATCAACTCATGACGTGGGAGACTTGTTGGAAAGTTGGAATCTTATAAAAGATCATGAGAAGCACAAAGCACGTCCCTCTATAACTAGGAGTGACACATGGATTTCGAAAGGTCGACACTGCCCTTCTGTTGACTTTTATTTTATTTATTTACACTTTATTCTATTTTTACAAAACAATCAACAACAACAAACTAATAACAATAAATTTTTAAAAAAGCTTAGAAATATATGTACAAAAAAAAATAAAGAAAAGTTATTAATTTTTAATTACAATTGTCCTGTAATCCGGGGCGAAGTTAATGCCTGAGGCATTCTCTGCCACTTGACGTTATTTATATCTTCTTCTTTCACTTTGCCTTTTCCCAAATCTATTACTTGGGGTCGGCATTGTTCAAACGGTTGGTTATGGCACATTTTTATGGCTGGATGCCCTTCATAACGCCAAAGTTTCTATTTTAATTTATTTTTTTTATGAAAAAAACTTTTTTCATAAAAAAAAAAAACAGAAAAATTAATGAGGAAAAATTCATGCACTAGGTGGGATTCGAACTAATGGATCCCTTGACTACCAGTGCACTTTACATACATACATAAGTATAAACAATAGATACATACATAAGTATGTATCTATTGTTGTTCTATTGGGCTACATACAGGTCGACATATTGTAGTCATTAAACGACAATTTTACGAGGGACAATTCTGCAGGCTTAGCATTTTACGATGGCAAATAGAATTTATTGAAAACCAACGGATAGCTCATAAAATGTTGCACACCAGAACGGGAATAAAAATAATTACCCTAATAAAATAAAGGTTTTATACATCGTTTCACCCCGAGCAAAACGAATACTATTTATGAGGCTACCTTCCGAGGTAGATTCACAAATAGTAATACTTCCGAGGCGAGGGTGTGTATTGTATACACAGGGTATCCAAGTTTTTACATTCCTTATCCTATAGAAAAGAAAGTAATGGAATCACCCAAAATTTTCTATGGTCAGTTTTCAGTGCCAAAACACGTTTTAGGGTCCCCAGACCACGTTACAGGGTCTGGGGACCCTAAAACATGTTTTGGCACTGAAAACTGACCGTGTGCCTGTCGGTCTGTTTGTAAACAGAATATCTCAAGAACGGCAAGAGATAGAGACTTGAAATTCAGTACAGAGGTAATAAATTTAATATATTATTAGCCTGCGTCTGAGCGGATGGAAGGACTCTTTAGTCTTTAGTCTCATTCTTGTAGGATAAACAGAGTATTGTATTGTATCTTTAAGCATATAAAATCAGCTTCTAACATAATACAGAATACACAAAAGATACAACTTATTAGTTTCTAGTTCTATACATATACATACATTTATACTACTTTCATACATAAATAAAATTATCTACCAATATATTTACATGAAGTACCTCATGTGAGTTGGAACTGCCACATAAACTTGCCCGAAATTCGACAAAATGACAAAATTCAGCATATACCTCACCGCTGAACACGATATTGTTTTCCTTACCCCCCTCTAAATCCCCTCCTCCCTCCTCTCTACCTTACCCCTCTCTACCTTACCCCTCTCTACCTTACCCCTCTCTACCTTACCCCTCTCTACCTCACCCAGCCCCTCCGGCCCCACCCCGCAGCACGACATGTCAAAACTTTATTAAGACCGTACGCTGTCCTAATAAAGTTTCATTATCATGGTTTCGCATTGTAGTGCATCGGAGAAACTGTGGACACGGTGTATAACTGTATTGTATTGTGTTGTGTTATATTGTGTTGTGTTGTATTGTATTGTATTGTATTGTACTCGCTGTCAAACTCTTTAAGTCCGGTGTTGTGAACAGTGACGTATTTTGAGGGCGATACCAGGATGGGACAATTGGTACATACTCGTATCCCCGCAAATCTCGAGCCCACGAATAGATCAGTGGAAGGCGGATATACGAACAATTTTGGGAGAAAAAAAAATCTTTTGAAACCAGGGGGATTGCACGTCAATTGGACCAGTTCACATTGAAGTTAAGCTACCACAAGCATGGAGAGATAAATTCGTGCATGGTTAATGAGGAAGTACAATTCGAACCTTCTTCGGCTGATAGAGTTAAAGGGGGGTAGAATTTCGTAAAAGTTTTAGTTTTTCTAGGCAATAGTAAAATCCGTTTTTGTCCAGAAATACATCCTCATATTTTTTCAAGTTAATTTTAAGCCAAATTAACAAGAACAATAATAATTGGTAGATTTTTTCTTATTTGGTCCCAAAACCAATAATTGGTCCCAAAACCAAACAATATTTTTGTTTTTCCTAAATATTTATTTTGAGAGGATTTTTTTAAAATTCTTGAAAAACCTGCTCAAGTTGCGGTAGTAGAAAGTCGTGTGATTTTCACAGGTTCACACGAGTTTATTTTAATTCACAAAATTTAAATTCGAGATCATTACTCCACTTGCCCGGTGATAATTTATGACGAAACTTGGCATTCCCCATATTTTGAGAGGGGACAATGTTCGGATTTAACAAGAGAACAAAGTTACCCAACTCGTGAAATGGATATGACGGCCGTACAAAGAGCTAATTGGACAGATACATGTGTTAGGAAAACATGAGAAAACTACATACATGTTTATGTACAGATGTATCGATTTTGCTGCATTAATTAATAAGCATATCAGGCGCGAACGGTTAGCCAGCCTTCGTGGCGTAACGGTTGTGACTACTGCCCGTAGCTTTTCTACATCTTCTTCTGAGAGGATGTTCCTGTTAGTAGCCTTTTACGACAGGAGGAACACTCCGTGGTCTTAGTCTTAGCTGAAAGACTCACAGGACTAACACAAATATATGATAACCGATTCATTTATCTGAGGTTTGGTTGAAAATTTCCAAAAGGGGAACCCTGAACCCTGTCACATTAGATAAAGAGAAAGGAAAAAAAAATCGCCATAAAACTTGACTGTTTTTTTTTCTCGTTTTTTTTCCAGGCTTGATGAAACTGGAAAATATTCATCAGCCAGGCGAGCGCTAGATGCTGGTGCCGCGGAAATTTAATTTCCTGCAGCGTCAGTTTTTTTTCAATTTAATTTCACGATTCAACGTTACCTTGCGGGTATTCTATTTGTAGTTGATTAATTCAATACGAATCAAAAGTCCCTCACGAGGGGAATAAGAGAATTATTTGTTGCCAATTTTAGTGTAGCAAAGGTCAGCCTCCGTGGCGTAATGGTTGTGACTACTGCCCGTAGTCCAGAGTTCCCGAGTTTGACTTCCGGTTGGGGCAGGCTTTTCGACGAGAATTCTGTTAAATCCAAACACGTGAGGCTGGCATTTCCGGCCTACCCAGGCCTGGTGAGGTTGTAATGCCTCAAACGTGTAAAATCTACCATGATGGTTAGCTGGAACACAGAAGAAATCAGAACATATTCATTTTGGAGGTAATAACGGTAGCCATATTGGCTAGTTTGTTATGGGACAGATTTATTACTCATGACTCCAATGAGTAATACGTTATAACGTGAAGTCTCCATTACTCCATGATATTTTTTTTTATTTTTTAGATGAGTGTTTCACAGCCGTTTTTATTTCGTAGCAATGAAACAGGAGCTACTGTAGACGCTTGTGGTCTGTGTTGTAGCCTGCCCATCCCGTAGTATGCCTCCCCTCCGATGGGCGAGAAGTGACACAATACTTCCCAATTAGGTGCTGGGTTAACACGAGCGCACCGGAAGGTATCCCTTACAAACAATTCGCCTCTGATAACACAAAGAGGCGTAAACCACAAATTTTTGAAATCGGTTTTATTGCTTGGATTGAGTCTACTTGTGCTATATTTTGTTCTAACAAATAGACGTAATCCAATTATAATCCAAAGAATAGATACAACAAAAATTGAAAACAGGCGTATCCCTCATTTTCTCTTTTTCACACAAATCAAATAGGCGTAAATCGATAGTCACAGTTAAATAATCAAATTTGGCAACAGAAAAAGTTCGTATGGTCATTCACGGGTACAGGGAAGTGATGATTTTCCTACCGTGAACAGAAAATTTATGCACAAGAAAACTCATTTTGGCTCTCCTGTAAAATTTCGAAAATGTTGTTTACGCCTCTTTGTGTTATCAGAGGCGAATTATTTACTATTTAATTTAAGAGCGTTCGATAAGCTCTGTAGTAAAAGTAGTAAGGTACTCGCTTGCTATGTCAAGGTCCCTGGGTTCGAATCCCAATGATCATCAATTTTTTTTTCTAAATTTGGTAACAGTTTTTAGCAAGAGATACCTTCCGGTGCGCTACTACGCTCGTGTTGATCAAGCACCTAATCGGGAAGCATTGTGTCACTTTTCACTTCTCGCCCATCAGAGCCGAGCGAATGTTGAAACACATAACACAAGCGTCCACAGTATCTGCTGTTTCATAACTGAAATGCTGTGAAATTTAAAAAAAGCTATGCAACACTCATCTTTTAAATTAAATTAAATCAAATATCTACAGTACAAGTGCTTCAGCAAATAATCTGAATTGGAATCAGTCAGCCTGATGTATACTTTGATGTATGTATTATTTTATCCAAATATACGTTTATTTATTTATCTATAATATATAAAGATAGGTACTTGGAAGCGAAACCCAACAGTAGGGAAAATATTATAATTCATTTCACTCATATTTCCAGGAATATGATAAAGTCCTTGGAACGAAAATTAATTTTAAATCAGGTGTTCTCGGAACATTTATTAAATAATAATGATCCGTAGATGTTGAAGAGAGTTTAAGCAAAAAATAGATAATACTCTGTAAATATGTAAACAAATTTCAAATTGATGGTTCTAGTTTAATATTTACATCTGAAACTTTCTTTACATTGCTCAGGTAGCATGAACTAGTGAAAAACCTTGGAATGAAAATTAATTTAAAATTAATGTTAATACGTTCTAGCATGTATATTCATATTTATAATATATTTATATTCATACCTGGAGCTGCTGGAGTCTGCATTAAGCAGAATGGCACTGTAAACAAACTGCAAGGAATGTGTGCAGCTATGCAGGTGGAAAATTAAGATGGCGGAAATGAGATTTTGGTGTTGTAGTTGCATATGTTCGGAGCTTAAAAGCTGAAGGAAAAATACGAAAGAGAAATTCGGAGAAGTGGTGAAGAGCTAGACTGAAAAGAGAAATATAGATTCCTGACTCGCGGAGTAAAAGAGAGAAGAACTTTGACTCAGGAACTTTCATGATTAAACACTAGAAACTGTTAGCGTAATGGGACTCCCTGTTTCGAGCCGACAGTCTAAATAAAGCACTTGTATACAATACAATATGTCAGCTCAATCCAACTTAATGCTCAAAGCATTTGGTCACAAAGTCAAATTAATGAGGAAATATTCATGCACCGGGTGGGATTCCAACCAACGGATCATTACGCTACCTGGATTACCAGACTAGCGCGTTGACCATTTGACTATCGGTGCACTTTTTTTTTTATCAAACTGCACCCTTTTTTTTGGTAATTACGCAACTGTCTCTTCTAAGCAAATAAATTCCTTTGTCTTAAGTCTAAAATTCCTTTGTCTTAAGTCTGAGGCGACATATTCCTTTGTATTAAGTCTGAGACGACATACGCAATTGTCTCTTCTAAGCAAACAAATTCCTTTGTCTGAGGCGAAATTCGCACTTGTCTCTTCTAAGCAAACAAATTCCTTTGTCTCAAGTCAGAGGCGACATACGCAATAGTCTCTTCTAAGCAAACAAACTTGTCTTTGTCTCAGACAAATTTGTCCTAGACAAGAGAGACAGGAAATCTCACACTCTCCTCCTCCGCTTTCTAATCAACAGTGACGCTTTCCAAAGCTGTCTAACCTGAGCGCGTTCTAATCCAATTAGCGACGTCTGCACAAGGGAAACGTTAAAGGTGTCTTTGGAGAGATTAGAGGAGCTTTGATGAATTTAAATTTTGTTTTAGGGAGGTACCTACTAGGTGTCTATTCGTGTGTATGTACTGAAATAGTCAAAGTAGACAAGTCTTGGGTTGACATTATTATTATTGAATTCTTAATAGATATTCTTGTCAATTATCCTTGTAAAGACAGTGGTAGAAGTGCTGAGTCATTCCTCCACTGTCTGGCCACCATCGTTCACGATGACGCCTGAATAGATAAAAAAAAAATGTACAGTAAAATAATGATTCATCATCATCATAGGGTGGCGTCATCGTGAACGATGGTAGCCAGACAGTGGCGGAATGACTCACCAGTTCTACCACTGTCTTTACAAGGAGGCTAATAATTGACAAGGGTCCCCAGAACCAAGCCTACTGGTCTACTCCCAGTTTATAGTCCCCCAACTATTTTGATTTTTTTTTTTTTTTTTTTTTTTGTAGCAAGAAACATTGAAATTGATTTATTATTTGATTCATTTTTTGAATTGAATAATAATTTTAAATATAAATATCACAAAATTATCAACTCTTGTTGCAGGATACATCAGTGCCGAGGAGAAGCTGCGGCGAGAGGCTGAGGAGGAGGCTCGCATCGTGACGGAATATCTCTATGGGACTCGCTCTCGCGAGGCCGCCCGAGCTCTCCTCATGCAGCGCGTCTGTGAGAAACTGGAGGACCCTCCGCCCCGCGCCCCTGATACCTACAGCGTCTACCTGGTCCCAAGCTCAAGCCAGCCGCGACTGCTCAAACGCGGCCTCACGTCACCTTCCCTGGGCGAGCGAGGTCTCAAACCCTGCAACCCCACCACGTGCGACTTCTGGCCGCACTGCACGCACCGCGACGGCATCTCAACGGTTTGCAAGTCACCGACGTCTTACCCTGCGCAGGCTGGCAATGGCAACGCGTTGAAGGCTTCTCAAAGTTACCCCTGCAGCGAGGACCGCAAGAAGCACAATGGCGTCACCTACTCCTCTCCCCCCTCCCTAGAGCAAATGAACGAGAAGAACCTCCATGTCAGGGGGGTGTCGCCTTGTGAGGCCCGAGGCGTGTCTCCTTCCAGCGACAAACTCCGCGCGTCGCCGTGCGGGGACAAACGCGTGTCCCCGTGTATCGAACGTGTTCGTGTGTCTCCGTGCAGTGAGATGATGCGTGTCTCTCCTTGCAGCGACAAGATGCGTGTGTCTCCGTGTGGTGACAAGATGCGCGCGTCGCCGGCGAACGGGAAAGTGTACGCTGCGTCACCGAACGGGATCGCGCGTCCCCCGTCGGGCTGTGGCTCCTCCTCCTCCAGTGACGTGTGGTACACCGTGTCTGACAGGACCACGTCCAAGGAGATGAAGACCGCCCGCAGCTCGGGCACCGGCACCCCCTCGCTGGCGGACAGTCCCAACAGCTCCCGCCCGGGCAGTGCGCCCGCCCGATCCGACTGTTGTTCCAAGTTGGATGCCAAGCAGAGGTCTCTATCGCTACCCAAGAGTTTCCAGACCATCCATAAGCATGTGCCGCACCACAGGTAAGCTTGAAGTCTTTTTATAAATGCCATTTTTTTCGGATCCGTTCTCCACATTTACTATTTCTCTGGTCTAAGTCCGAAATATAATTATCATATTAGTTATCATATCTACTGATATCACAACTACTCAAACTCGCTATCCAGGTTACAAGTATGCCGCCTTATCAATCAAGCTACTGAGGTCGGTGATATGGATATTAAAACTCTCCTATGATTCGCTTCTAATTCCAAGGGAATGCAACATGATGCAGCATGATATAATAATAATAACACTCTTTAGTGGAAGGTAACCACCAGGCGAGGTGAATGCTTAAAGAATTTTCTACCACCTAACCCTCAGAGTCTTATTATTATGTGGTCACAAACTGAAATTAATGAAGAAAATTCACGCACTCGGTCGGATTCAAACCAACGGATCTCTACGCTACCTTAATTACCAGACTAGCGCGTTAACCACTCAAGTGGTTGACTTCTTCTCTATTTGTGTTGTTTCTATCAAGAATTTCTAATCTTACCTCTGAACATGTTCATTATAATTTCAACTGCATGGTCATATCACGACGGAAGCGTTACCCTCCATTCGCTGGAAACTCACAAACCTGCTACCCACATTAACCTCACCCTGCCTTGGTTGGTCCGGAATGCTAGCATCACTAACAGCCGTATTTATGAACAGAAAACGCCGTTTGAGCATGGTCTGAAGCATGATTTCCTTTAATATTATTGGCCAATACCTTACTTGAGACAGTGCTCAGACAAAATTCGCTGTTCATAAATACGGGTGTTAGTCTTCACCTCGAGCGACGTTACTTAATTTCGGTGATCCTACGAGAACCGGTGCATTCAACGCGCCATGAACGCTGGCGAAAAAAGGGCTTCAATTAGCCAATTTTATCACCAGCGCGGCAACGTTCAGTAATAATAGTACTAGGAGCAAATAATCTAAGAACATAAATATGTACATACCTGTAAATATATGTACAGTGTATACATTTATACAATATATGTACAATGTACATTTATTGGAACATAAATTTTTCACTAATACAACTTCTCACTTTTTTTTGTACTTCCGCGAATTTGCTTTATACTGATACTGATTATACTGAAATGTCTGACTTCTCAAAGTTCTCAGTTATCAGACTGGTTAGTTTAATTCTAACAAAGTTTTTGACTAGCAAATTTTCATTCTAAAACGTCTGTCCCACTGACATTGTCATGTCAGGTTGTGTTCTAAAACTTCTAAATTCTAAGAAGAACTTCTTAACCTTGCAAGCACACGTTTTCCAATGTCTCTCCCTCTGTGTCTCTTTCTCCTTTTTTTCTTCTTTTTTCACTTTGCCTTCACACAAACCTACTTGGGGTCGATATTGTCCAACCTCCTCCTCATGGTTAAGGTTGGTTGGTTCCTGCACTTTTACTTCTTCTTCTTTTTTCACTTTACAATCTCACAAAACCTACTTGGGATCGGTATTGTCGGCACGGGGGATCGAACCCGGGACTTTCCACATGGCAAGCGAGTGCTTAACCACTGAGCTAATCGCGCGCTCTTTTGTTGTTGTTTTTGCTGGTGTGTTGGTGTTATTGTTGTTGTTGGTTTTTTTCAGTCGTTATTGTTCTTCCGCAAAAAGTTATTGCTTCTCCAAAGCGACTTCTCCACTTGAGAAAGAAATAAAAGATGTCGAGAGGAGGCATTGGAAAATACATCGTTGACCTATTTTTACTGCTTTTTCCTGCTCTTCGGTCTAAATGAAAGTATGAAATGTGTTTTATGTTATGAAACATGGGGAAAGTATGAAACATTAGAAACAATAAAGAACAGAGACGTCGAAACAGAAACAATCCGCCAAGGAGACGAAGGAAGAGATGAAATTAGAAATGTCACGAACACGAAGAGCAGAGCGATAAACGTTGCAACAATGGGCCGTGTTCATAACAAAGAAGCAAAAGCTTTGCGAAAATCGAAAGAATTGCTTCAGTCGGTGTTCATGAAGTTTGGACAGTAATTGCTTTTACTGGAAAGCAGAAGCTTTTGCTTCTTTGGAAGTGAATGGTTAATGGATATTCATAAAGCTGACCTTTTCCTTTTATTATGGTATCCTCTAACTCAAAATATAAAGCAATTTTTCTGACTTTTCTGTTTATACTGATTAAAATAGAGAGGTTAGTTGATGGCATAGATAATCAGAACTATTACCTGCTCATGAGAGTAAAGAGGGTTGAAACAGCTGTCCAGGTATGTTCTGATGTTCATGTACATCTAGTACAACTTCTCACTTTTCTGTTTATATTTATACAGAAAAGTTTCTTTCGGCTTTTCCTTTTGCTTTTATTCTAGACCTTTTGCTTTTATTCCTTGCTTTTGCTCACGAGCAATAGAATACGGCCCAATAATGCGAGGCTGGGAAGAGGTGTTTTTAAAGAAGAAATTGGAGAAGAGAGTAGGAAGGAGGAGTTTCTGGAAAGCCTGTGACAAAGCGAAGAAGGTGTTTCTAAAGAACAGTTTGGGACAGTCGTGAGGAGTTTTGGGAGCAGTAGGGGAGAGATTTCGCAAGCAAAGTTTTGGAGACAAACAAGTTGAAGCACATAAAGGGTTTATTGAAGCTAAGGAAGAGTTTATTGAAGCAAAAAAGAATTTTAGAGCAAACATCAAAACAGTAAGCAAAGTTTTTGAACTGGTTGAAGCATAGAAAGGGTCTATTGAAGCTAAGGAAGAGTTTATTGAAGCAAAGAAGAATTTTCGGATGAACAACAAAACAGTAAGCAAAGTTTTTGAACTGGTTGAAGCATAGAAAGGGTTTATTGAAGCTAAGGAAGAGTTTATTGAAGCAAAGAAGAATTTTCGGATGAACAACAAAACAGTTAGCAAAGTTTTTGAACTGGTTGAAGCACAGAAAGGATTTTTTTGAAGAAAAAGAAGAGCATCAAAACCAAAAAAAAATCGGGTTAACATCAAAACATTAGGCAAAGTTTATGAACTGAAACATTAGGAACAATAAAGAAGTTTTAAGTTATCATATTCGTGTTAATCACATTCGTGATATCACAACTACTCAAGCTCGCTCTACTAAATCTACGCTGAAACCGGGACTTGAACTACCGACCTCCAGGTTATAAGTCCGCCGCCTTATCGATCAAGCTACTGAGGTCGGTAACATTAGGAACAATAAAGAACAGAGACATTGCACAACACACGAGAAACAATCTGCTGTTCTTGTAGATGCAGCAGGAGATGAAATTGGAAATGTCACAAACATAAACAACACAACGATGATCGTCGCAACAATGACGCAAGATTTGGGGGAGATGGTGCTGCGGAAAGGGAGGACAGCTGAATTACTGGAAGACTTGTAGCAAACAACTCCAGGATGAAAACAGAATATTGAATAAAATTAAGTACAACTGAGATGAATAACTCAACTTTCAACGAAATATCGCAACAATGATGCAAAGTTTGAAGCAAAGCAGTAGTTTATCAAAGCATAATAGAGGTTTCTGGAAATGACAGAACATAGAACAAAGTCTGCGTTTAAGTTATTTGTCTCGAAACTATCGTTTCTCGCTAAAACCGTTCTAAAGTTTTGTAGTGTTTTTGATGGAAAACTCAAACATCCTGATAATTTTGACGTTAAATTCTATCAGAAACATGGACGACTAATTAGTTCAGTCAATGTGGACATAGAAGTTCAGTTCGGACTAACCATTCCGATCCGATGCTCTAGACTTTCTTATCCAACGCTATCCACGAAACAAGGGAAATAATTCCCTTAGTGCAGATAGCTATGGCAATTGTCAACATACATCGTACATACATAATTATAGAAATCTTATTAGATAGGTGGGTAGTAGGCAAATATAACGTACTAGCGGGCTGTCGCCCGCTTTGCGAGCCGAGGCATGGCCCGCAAAGCAAAAAATCCTTTTTCGCCAATGGTAGGTGTTGTAGTGGGAATTTCGAAAAATCCCGTCTTATGGCACATCTAGACTACAAGACAAAGCTACCTACCAAATTTCAGCTTCCTAGGACTTACCAGTTCGGAGAAACAGTGATGAATCTGTCAGTTAGTGAAACTCTTATACATATCATTTTTCTTTCTGGCTCTGTATTCAAGTACCGTATACCTACCTACCTAATAACTTTCACATAATTTATTTACTGTATTAACTATTATACCTTTGTTCATTTTTGTATATTATTGATGTCAAATACAACATTGCCTATTATTACAAATTACAAAATTCTCTTGAATTTCATCCTTGCTTAAAAACGCCACAGGTCTTACCACTGCTTCTTCTTTCACTTTCGCTATTTCCAAACCTACTTGGGGTCGACATTGTTAAATCTCTTTCTCATAGTGCTCCAACTGATTAAGAGTTTAAAATTTACCAGTCTAAAAAGTACAGTCTAAAATGTAATCGCCCAGATTACAAAACAATTGTAATTAAAAATTAATATTGTTCTTTTTTGTAAATAATTTTAAGTTTTTTTTTAGATGTATTGTTGTTAATTTTTGTTGTTGTTGATTGTTTTGTAAAAAAAAAGAGTAAATAAATAAATAAAAAACTATGACACAATGTAATGAGAGAGAGAGAGATAGATAGAGAGGGAGAGAGAGAGAGAGAGAGAGAGAGATAAATAAAAAGAAAAAAAAAAGACGATGAAGAGAGCCAGGAAGTCTTGGCAAAGTTAAGTTACTTATTCACGTGCCTTCGAAATATCGAATCTGGAGCTGAAATTATGACAGCATGACAAGTATCTAAAGGTAACTGACGCATTGAAAATTACATATACATAATTGAACACTTTATAGAGAAACGTAAATAAGTGAGGTATTTTAGAAAATAATATAAATTAGTAAGTTGACTGAAAACCTCATTTTTTTTTTTTTTTTAATAGTCGTCTACACCTCATCAGGGATAACAGAAACCTTAGGTTTCTGTGTGACGTGTGAGGCAATAACTGACGCGTTACTTTGGGTATTTAAATTAATAATATTTGGTCTGTCATTGTCATTGGTGTTGTTATATACATCAAGCGCCTTTATTATTGAGGACTTATAAGTATAGTTGTCTTTACGGGGTATTTGAAATGGCTGTGCCCTGTTATCAGTCATTCCTAGTCGGGGGTCATTTGTTTTTCGGCACTGGAGTATTATCTGGTATATGTAAGGGCTGCAGAGTTTTCCGGTACTTACGTTTTGAATGAGTTTGATCTGGTCATTTCGTCTCCTCCCCTCAAGTGATTCGATGGGGAGATTTTCTGTGAGCAGATTATACTCGATGTAGTTGGGGTATAATGGGTAGAACCCATTTAGTTTTTTAAATAAGTACTGGATGAATCGAGCTTGCACTCTTTCTAGCTCTTTAGAGTCAACTTTAGTGGTAGGGTTCCATACAACAGAACCATACTCCAGTACCGAGCGAATGTATGATTGGTAAAGGAGTATTATTGCGTCAGGATCCTATATATATTTGGAGTATCTTATTACCATTCCTAATTGTCTGTATGCTTTATTTTTGATCTCATAAATATGTGATTTGAAATTTAGGTTGGGTTCGAATTTTATGCCTAGGTCTTTGTATTGGTCAGTAAATAGTATGGGGGTATTGTTTATGTAGTAGGTGGGTTTATGTGAATGTCTTTTGTTTGTAAAGTTGATGGCAAAGCATTTTTTGTTAGCGTTTATAATAATAATAATATAATCCCGGTAAACGGGCTTGTATCAACGGAAAAAATCCTGTTTACAAATTACAACAGTAAAAACATTTAGGTACATGAAAAATTAATAGACTTTTTTGTAATACCTCTGTGGCGCTAAGTCAGGGATTGCGTACTGTGTAAGATAGGGAAACCCGACGCTTAGCAATGACTTGAGTAATAGAATGTGTCTATTAATTTCACCCTAAATGTTGTAAATATAAATATGTATGTTGTAAAGTTTGACTTCTTTCGGAGAAATAGGGAAATTTGTGTGATTTTCTCTCTCTCTCTCTTATTTCTTCCCCCTGTCTCTCTCTCTCTCTCTCTCTCTCTCTCTCTTTCTCCCTCTATCTCTCTTTTATTCCTTCCCTCTCTCTCTCTGACTTTCTCTATCCTTCCTTCCCTCTCTCCTTCCTTAATTATCTTTCTTCCTCTCTCCCAGCACACTTTCTCTAATACTTTCTAATGCGTGCTGTACTTTTCAATTACTCTTCTTGTTACTTTCACTCAGACCTTGACTCCATCAAAGTTGACATCCAATCTACAACGACGTACAATGCTCCCGCTTGTGGCTTCTGTCTTCCCAAGGTGGAGTTTCAAATGGTGTGGGACTTTATTGGATTCACTCCTTGGAAACTAAACAAGATTAAACAAACAAAATAATTTAAAAATAGAATAAATTTACAAGAAAAATAAATTTAAAAGGAGATACAAAATATAGATCTGATATAAAATGTTGGAAAATATATGCCGAAAAAGTTGAAGAACTTTTAGTAATAGTTCGTCAGTAAAATGGATTTGTATAATTATTATTTAATAAAATATGATTTAGCTCTGATATTTAAGAAAATCCAAAATTTTGGAAAAAAAAAGTGCAAAATTAAGGTCTACCACTTGCCAATACAGATTTTTTTTTAGAATTAAAACGGTATTCTATACCTTACAAAATAAATTTGAAGAAAATTGGTACAGTTATTTTGGAGATACAAGTGATTTAGTATAAAATCTCAAAATTGCCACTTGTATACAATATGAAGAAATCACGAAGAAGTATTTTGTCCATAATTGGCAGTGTATTTTGTTTGCTTCTTGCTTTTTTTGAAGTTATGGTGGTATTAATTTTCTCTCTCTAGAGTCTAGAGAAAATTTCTTCATCTCGTTTTTCTTCTTTATTTTAATTTCTTTGCTAAAACCCCATCTGTTTCCGGAATGAAATCTTAGTTGCAGATATTTTCAACAAACAGCAGAGTTTAGATTTCTTCAATCTTTGAGGGTTTTATTTTGAAACAGCAGCTACAAACGCTTGTGGTCTGTGTTGCAGCTTGCCCATCCCGTAGTATATCTCTCTGATGGGCGAGAAGTGACACAATATCACAATAAAATATACATCCCAATTTTTATGATGAGTATTTCACACATTTTACAGTCATTTTTATTTTGTAGCCATGAAACAGCAACTACAAACGCTTGTGGTCTGTTCTGCAACTTGCCCATCCCGTAATATGCCTCCCCTCTGATGGGCGAGAAGTGACATAATACAGTCTCATACAAACACACACGCCCCTCCCCACACACACAATGACACACCACATACACACACACACACCACATACACACCACAACACACACACACCACACCACACACACACATACACACACACACACACAAATGCGAAGGTACATTATTATTATTATAGTATGCTTTATTAGGTAAGACAAAAATATATACAGTAAAATACGATAAAATTATAAAGAAAAAATAAATAGATTAAACAAAGAAACAAGAACAAAAAAGAGAATGAAGCTAATGTCCTACCTAAAGGACGGGGTTATTGGCTGTGGCAATCTCTTCCACCCAACCCTTTAGATTTCTACATTAGATTACTTAAAAAAAAACCCGATATCAAAGTATTCTAATGAGAGAAGCTACAATCTGCAATGGAGCAGCTGAAAAAAGTCCAACAAAAAAATTCACTGCTTGACCTTTCGAGTAGCAAGTCCTGTGTACACAAAAGAACGACAACCCGAGATTTTATTCGAGGAAGGAACTCTTTGCCTTAGCAGAAATGTTCCATATTTATGAACGCAGCGCTCGGTAATGTTGAAATAAGAACATGGTTTCATGAACTTGTGATGTATTTGATATGAGCTGGGAACTCTTGGAGTTCTACCACTTCCTTAGCGGAGAATATTAAACTAGTGGGTTGCACCCGCTCCGCCAAGTCATCACACAAAACACATGGCCATCACACATCTACGCCCTAACTCCCATATATTACTTCGCCAAGCCATCAAATATCTACGTTCAAATTCCCAAACATTACTTCGCCAAGCCAAATATCTACGCCCAAACTACCAAACATTACTTCGCCAAGCCATCAAATATCTACGCCCAAACTCCCAATCACTCACCATCTGAGTCCAAAAATTACTCAATGCCATACAAATACAAAACATACAAATATGTTTTGTAACTAAATAAAAGTAA
The DNA here is from genome assembly GCA_024516035.1 of Bactericera cockerelli. Taxonomy (NCBI): domain Eukaryota; kingdom Metazoa; phylum Arthropoda; class Insecta; order Hemiptera; family Triozidae; genus Bactericera; species Bactericera cockerelli. Next base: position 49,336,884 of record CM044957.1, read on the forward strand.
TTTATTGCAAGAAAAAAAAATCCTGTAGTATGCTTCCCCTCTGATGGGCGAGAAGCCACACAATACTTCCCATTTAGGTGCTGGGTCAACACGAGCGCACCAGAAGGTATTTTTTACAAACAACTATAACCAAATTTAGAATACAATTTTTTTGTCGGCTCAGAGAATCGAACCCGGGACTTGTGCTACTATTTTGTGTGTGTGGTTTTTTTTTCACTGAACTAAATTTTTATTAAACATGGAACTCGAAACACCGACCTCCAGTTCACAAGTTTGCCGCTTTATAAATTTAGCTACTGATTACTGAGGTCGGTGGCACATAAAGATAGGGGATGATTGTGAGGGGAAGTTTATCTCTGAAAAGTGGTCGAGGAAGCAGGAAACAGAGCTAATGAAGAGGAAATTTGTCTGGAGGGAAAACTAGGTTTTTCATTTTGATTTATAATGTAGCTTTCAACTGCATGGTTTTTTTTCTAAGCAACTGCCTACACTCTAATCAGAGAAATATATAGTAAAGCATAACTTATTTGTAGTAATCTGCCAATAGTCGAGAGATCCTGAGTTCGATTCCCGGTTGGACCAGACTTTTCGCACAGAAAATTCTGTTTCCTCCGAACATGTTAGGCTGGCAATTCCGGCCCTACCCAGGCTGGTCGAGGTGGGGAACTGGTACGAATTCCAGCGACCAGCGAAAGGAGGGTAAAACCACCGACCTGACTGTCTCCCACTGAGAATGATCTCAGTGCTATCTCCTGACTACATATTTGTACAAGTACATTTAAAAAAAAATCGAAATTTTGGGCACCAAAACGTTGAATTTTAATGTATGTGTATTCAGGATTTTGCGTAGGCTAATTTTCTGCAACGTTGATTTTATAATATCTGCGAGTAGGTTTACAGCGGACACACATTGGTCCTCTTCAGGTCATGATTCATAATATATTTTTAATTTTTTTGAAGAAAAAAAAATCTACCATTTTTTTATTCTTTCTTTCTTTTTCTATATTTCTTTCTTTCTTTTTTAACATCATTGAGTAGCATCATCGTGTTCGATGGTCACAAAACTTGATGTTTTTGAATTCATAAAATGTCTACGGGGTACAAGCTTGCAATGCGAGGATTTTTGTGTAGGTGTACTAAAACGGTTGCAGTGCTATATAATAAACAGGTAATTGTAAACTTGTTAACCGGTCACAGTGAGGTTCTGTTTTAACTTGCATACTGGACGATTTGGCTTTCGTTTGTCTGTCTTTCTGTTCCGCGATAACTCTCGACCCGATTCTTCAAAATTGTTGAAATTTAGTATAATTGTTTACTAGGGTCCTATAATTTTACCTATATTTTTTGGACCGAAATTGGCCACTCTGAGCCGCGCATGGGGGCCGTTTTGGTGAAAATTGAAAAAAAAAAAAAAAAAAAAAAAAAAAACATTAAATAAAGCATTTGGAAACTAAATGTTTCAATAGTTAATTTTTGTGATCTTAAAAGCTAAGGGGGCCGCACTTAGGTAAAAAATATAAAGAGGGCCGGTTGATATTTTTTTGATTAAAACCTATTGAGTGGACATTTATAATGTTTTCATGTTTCATGTGACATTTATAATTCGATAATATATTCTGTCTGAGGTTGACAATTCGCAGAACTACCATTAATAATAATATTATGTAATAGTATCACCTTTTCTATACTCCTTGATTAGGCCTAATTAGTCCCATTATTCCAGCAGTAAGCCCGATACATATTATTATTATGTGGTCAAAATCCCAGATGGGAGGATAACTTGTCATGTCCCGGCAGGGTTTCCATCCCGCAATCTTTGGATTGACCACTGAGCTAGCGGGACGAACCAACAGATCCCTACGCTACCTGGATCATCATCAGACTAGCGCCTTAACCACTACCAATACCAAACCGGCCTCAGTAGCTTGATCGATAAGGCGGCGGACTTGTAACCTGGAGGTCGATGGTTCAAGTCCCGGTTTCAGCGTAGATTTAGTAAAGCGAGTTTAAGTAGTTGTGATATCACGAAAGTGATTACCACATATATGATAACTTTTTCACTACCAATACCTATCAAATCATGCCTGACAGGACTGAAGAGCCCCTGTATATCCACGCTCATAATTTACTACCCCACAAAATGAAATTACAGCAGTCCTCTTTCATCCCTAACCGTCGCCTCCTCCTCCATTCAATATCAGGTGGCTGGAGGTGTCTAGACATGGGTTGTGGCTTTGGGGGATGGAGGAGAAAGAAGAGGAATTCCAGGAGGGGGAAGAGGAATTTGAGGTAGAAGAGGAGGAGAGGAGAAGGAGGAGGAGGAGGAGGAATTTTAGGTAGAGGGGGAGTAAATGGATGGGAGGAGGAGAAGGATGAGGAGAAAGAATTGGAGGGGAAGGAGGAGTAGGAGAAAGAGGAGGAGAAAGAATTGGAGGGAGAGGAGTAGAAAATGGATGTGAGGAGGAGGGTGAGGAGGAAGAGAAGGAGGAGTAGATAGAGGAGGAGGAGGGGGAGGAGAAGGAGAAGGAGGAGGAGGAGGAGGAGGAATCTAGGTAGAAAAGTAAATGGACGTGAGGAGGAGGGGGAGGGAGGAAGAGAAAGAGAAAGAGAAGAGGCGGAGCAGGAGATGGAGGAGTGGAGGGAGAAGAGGGAGGAGGAGTGGAGGGGGAGGAGGAAAGGGAGGGGGAGGACGACAGGGAGGGGGAGGAGGAGATGAGGACGAGTTGAAATTAAAGAGGAGACTTGTTTGACCTTTAATCGATGGGAAAATTGCCTGGCTCATCAGAGTTCGCCCGTGAAATGCTAACATGGCAACAAAATTCACACAGACATTACATTCTGTGTGCAACTGTGCAAGCCAATGTTGGTTTAGAGATTTTCACAAAACGATGAGACGATTTCTAATTCGATTAGAAAGTTTAGGGAAGTGAAATTGGAACATGCATGCATTGCATACTCTTTCAATACATGCCGAAAGCTGAAAGTCTATCAGGAAAGCTATGGAGCTCTAATGAAATTTCCGATTTCAATCCAGACTGCCCAAGGAGGTGTTCCTCAGGAAATTGGATAGGGGGAGGGGGGCAGGATAGCTTTCCCTCTCTATCATCATTGACTATGCAGCTTTCCAGATAACGTCAGGTCCACAACCTTTATAGAATTATTTATGATTGTATGTATGTATGATTTTATTTGTGGGTAGCGTATGATTTTATTTCACAATTTTTGTGGGTGGCGCAGCATTACTAAGAACCTCCTTCACTTTTCGAATTACTCTATTACTTTGACTTCTTGTCTTGTCAAATTTACTTAATGATTATCATACACGAAGACATGAGAACCATTATCATTTCTTTTCAACAAGTTCAAGTTTATTTTCAGGAGAAAACTTTTTTTTTCGAGCGAGTTTTTTTTCTTTCAAAAAATTGCCCCAGATTATTTTAGCAGGATTTTTTCTTCTCTGTACTTGGGTGTTCGGGGTCCACTCATACTTCGTCAGGAAAAATGAGTAGCTGCTTCAATGTTAGCAGCGACTAGGCTCGGAATTATAGGCAAAAATAAGATATTTATTTAAATACACTTTTAGGACAGAATATTATATACAACACAAATAATTACAAATTAAAATACACTATAATAAAAGAAAAAAAAAAATATATATATATACATTATACAGGGTGTCCTGTATACAGATGCAAATATTTTGAGGGTAGGTTCAGCCCACCGTGGACTATCATATGAGCGAAACTTGCAGTGGGGCATTTTGCTTCGTTAAAGAGTTATGGCCAAATCCCTGTTTTTCCCACAGGTCTAGAGGTCACTTGGATCGATGCACGTTTTTAAAGAAATGATAGCCAGTAAGTAATTTTTGACTTCATGTATGGGTAGTCATGCATATTTCCCTTCAAATGCAGTTGGTTGCATGAAAAAATATTGAAAGACCAGAGAGCTATTTAATCATAAGTTCAATATTTTTCTAAAATTCGATTTTTCTCTGTTTTCCCTTTTGTGAATTTAAAGTACTTCTACAATTGCAATTCTGCGTATCACTAGTTAAAAAAATACCCTATTATGTTTAGTTTTAGAAAAAAGAAAGCTCATTTATATTACTTTAAAGATCATGGAACGCAGTACACACAAAGCTCAAAAAACACTTCTGAATCATGATGGAAAATTCAAAGTTGGCTGAATTTTAACAGAATTGGCGCGTATTTTGAGGTATAAATACACTGCTCTGGGATGTTTAACAGAGGGAAATTGATCATTCACAGTGGTCGGTCAGTGTAACTTTTATGTGAATGTGGTTACGGGGTCACAGGGTTATCGTGAGGAAAAATGAGAGAAGCTGCAACGAAAGCAGCAACCAGTGGTGTAATTATGGACAAAGAATACACACGGAGAAAGACTCTGGGCTAACAACAAAAATTATGATTTTATTTTTAGAAGTAAAATTAAAAATATCATTTTTGTGTTTATTACAATCATGATATCAAAAACATAACAAAATAGTGCCGAAAATTAACCTTGGGTAAAACTCGAACATCCAACCTTAAGGTTATTATTATTAATACTTTATTGATAAAATACAAACATGATACATTCTGCAACACAGGACATGAAATGAAAAGAACCCAAAACAATATGTAGCGAACCAAGGGCGAGGTTAAAGCTTGTGGCTTTCTCTTCCACCGAACAAATTGATCGCCTTGTTATTTTAACTATTAGATTTGATTGATATAGTTGGTTAATAGAACTATTTGTACTCAGAAAATTTTCATTTATAACTTGCAGTTGGCACAAAAATGGTCACACAGACCGCTTCAGACATCGAGTGTTCTTCAAAATGCAATAGCGCCCAGATTCAAAATTTGAAAGATGTGTTTCTCTCCTTCTGGTGCCGTAAAGCGTATCTCATTCGTTCCTTCACGCGTGTGAAAGAACTTTGTATTTATTAAAACAAAATAGCAAAGGGTATTTTTTTACCTAGTGATACGCAGAATTGCAATTGTAGAAGTACTCTAAATTCACGAAAGGGAAAAAAAGGGAAAAATCGAATTTTAGAAAAATATTGAACTTATGATTAAATATCTCTCTGGTCTTTCAATATTTTTTCATGCAACCAACTGCATTTGAAGGGAAATATGCATGACTACACATACATGAAGTCAAAAATTACTTACTGGCTATCATTTCTTTAAAAACGTGCATCGATCCAAGTGACCTCTAGACCTGTGGGAAAAACAGGGATTTGGCCATAACTCTTTAACGAAACAAAATGCCCCTCTGCAAGTTTCGCTCATATGATAGTCCACGGTGGGCTGAACCTACCCTCAAAATATTTGCATCTGTATACGGGACACCCTGTATATGTCCTAACCAAAGGGCGGGGTTATTGGCAATATCTTCCACCCAACCCTTTCTCTTCCACCCAACCCTTATTATTGGGATATTAAAGATATGGAAAAGTCCTATAATTCTGCGCAACCCACTAAAATTGTGATATAATAACACAAAGGAACGCATTGATTGATTGAAATGAAGTACATAGTTTTCCTCTCTTCGCTCTACAATATGTCCAAACCATCTCAGCCAACTCTCTGGTCCTCTATCTATACATTCTATCCCGTGATGTTTCCTCTCTACATCCACAATACATCCCATACTCTACGGTGCTTCCCATTCTTAAAGTCAAGTGTGGTTGAACTTAATGGAGTGTAAAGACTTAACTCGAACATGCACATAATTTACGGCCATTCCTCGTTGCTCGTTGGGCCATGCAGGCATTACTGGAGAAGCCACTAACTCCTGATATAGGTACCTGGGGCCTATTACATTAAGCAGTATAATCAGTATAAACAGAAAAGTGAGAAGTTCTACTAGATGTACATGAATAACAGAACATACCTGGACAGCTGTTTCGAGCTTATTTGCTCTCATCAGCAGGTAATAGTTCTGAATATCCATGTCATCAACTAACTTCTCTATTTTAATCAGTATAAACAGAAAAGTGAGAAGTTGTACTAGATGTACATGAATAACAGAACATACCTGGACAGCTGTTTCGAGCTTATTTGCTCTCATCAGCAGGTAATAGTTCTGAATATCCATGTCATCAACTAACTTCTCTATTTTAATCAGTATAAACAGAAAAGTGAGAAGTTGTACTAGATGTACATGAATAACAGAACATACCTGGACAGCTGTCCAGGTATGTTCTGAAGTGTGACGAGTTCACACTTCAAGATTCAAATTCTGTTCAGTAAAGAAACTTTACGAATTGATTTTTAAAGTCGTTTGTCAAGAGTGAACTGCCACATAATTATTTTCTTTCATTTTTACTAGTGCTTATTATTTATTTGAAGAATTCGAGAAAACGGAAATACACAAGAAAATGAATTAAATTTATATATTTTTTTTTTTAATTTCATTTTTTTACACTTTAGGAATGGATTTTTGAGGAGTAGTTCAAAGGGAAATCGTAAAGTGACATGTAAAGCTTTATGAAATGGAAATACTTCACACTTTAGCTTTTCGTAACTCATCAAGTATGAAGTGTAAAGTTTTTTTATGAAACGAGCCCCAGCTCATACTTGAACTATTTGCAGGTACATTAAACCCACCTCGTGATAATGAATTAGTAGGAATTCCTAATGGAATGTTGGATAAGGTAAGTACAGTCGAATCTGGATGTGAGAAAACTCAATGGATCAAAATTGTTTTCTCTTATATCCACTTTTCTCTTATAGAGAGGTTATTTTCCTTTGTAGAGAAGTAAATTGGACCTTGAAATTGTTCTCTTATATCCAGGTTTCTCTTATTACGTGGTTATTTACAATAATAGAGAACTAAATTGGACCTGAAATTGTTCTTTTATATCAAGGTTTCTCTTATATCCTGTTCTTTTATAGCAAGGTTTCTCTTATATTCAGTTCTCTTTTATCAAGGTTTCTCTTATATCCCGTTCTCTTATATCCAGGTTTCTCTTTCCAGTTCTCTTATATCCAGGTTTCTCTTATATTCAGTTCTTGGAAATTTGGAACTAGGAGTGCCAGAACCAAACTCAATCATGTTGAAGAGGTTGAACATTGCCGACCCCAACTAAACTTAGGTACCTTTATATTTGATAACTAGTAAAACTATTTATAAGTAGTATAACAGCGAACATTAGTATTGTTGTTTTCAATTGTAATTTTTGTAAACAATGTTATGTTCTTAAAATAAGAAAAGGCAAAGTGGTAAAAGAGGAAGAATTGCCGAACTTATAATTATTCCCGATTCTTGGGACTCTGCCGGATCTCCTGGAACCCCTGGGATGGGACTACTGAACTCCATGTGAGGAGTCCACCCGTCCGCCGCTTTATCTACCATCCAGGTAGCGTAGGGATCCGTAGGTTCGAATCCCACCCAGTGTATGAATTGTTCTTCATTGAGTTTGTGACCACATAATAAGACTCTGAGGCCTCGGTCGGCAATTAGCGGACCGCGAAGCTCTCTTGTTCGGCCCGCGAACAAAATTCGAGGCCCGCGAACAAAATTCGAGGCCCGAAAAGACAATCTGTTTTATCCTTACAAATTAAAGAAATGTATATTCTACCTTCTAATACACGTGATTTTGTCAATTTCCTGGTGAGGGAGGGACTGATGGTTTTTATTAATCCGGACCGCGCAGATTTTTCTCATGTTAATCCGGACCCGAACAGGATTTAATTGCCGACCTCTGCAGTCTGAGGGTTAGGTGGTAGAAAATGTTTTGATGGTGGTTACCTTCCACATTCCACTAAAGAGTGTTATTATTATCTCCTGGGACCCTGGAATCGGACTACTTCTTGTAACGAGTCCGCCGCCTTATCTACCAACCAGTTTGGCACCCACTGAGCAATGCAGGCTACTTAGTCACGACTCAGCTAAGTCCTGGACATTAACTTAAGTATCTTGTGGCACTCAGTCAACTCAGTGTTCAATAGAGTGTAAGTTATGAAGAGAGGTATGGCTACTCAATGAGCCAGAGAGGTATTGCAGGAGTGTTCTTTTGTTATGTGCACCGGTGGTAAAGTGGTTAAGGCGCAAGTCTGGTGATCCAGGTATCATAATAATAATAATAATATCGCCTTATTTATACTGCCCAAATAGGACCATCAAGTCCAATTATTACAGTAGTAAACCCAAGACATATTATTATGTGTTAAAAATCCCAAATGGGAGGATAACTTGTCATGTCCCGGCTGGGTTTCGGACCCGCGACCTCTGGAACCTCTGGATTCACAGAGTGCCGCCTTTACTGAGTACGACCTCTAGGTTACAAGTCCGCCGCCTTATCGATCAAGCAACTGAGGTCGGTCTTTTAAACATAATATATGTATTATATATTTTGCAAATCTTGCCGGCTGAACAGTTTCCCCTGTTTGACCTCGCGGATCCAGCTTTTCATCAACACTCGACCGTGCATTTAAAAAGATACATTATCATATTGTTATACAAACATGTCTGTGTAAGAACATAAACTACTATTATTAGCATGCTTAAATATAATACTAGTTATGCCCAGATATGAAATCATACTATCAGTTTATCATGTCCCCGTGTGTCCAATATGTCTCATGTATGGAATGTCACGGATGGTCCGATTGGCCTTATTTGTCTGATAACGGTAGGTGAATGCTGCATGTCCAAACAGTGTTCAATCAGTATCCAAACATTCTCCTTTAAGTATCCAAACAGTCTGCTATAAGTATCCTAACAGTCTCCTATTATTCTAAAACAGGGGTTCCCAAACTTCCTCAAGTTTGGGAACCCCTGTTTGTAACACGTGATGTTAAGCCAAATTAGAAAAAGGTAGGTGAAAACGTAGTACTTCCATCAAAAGTTAGAGGATTTTTTCTTTTATTTTATTTTTTTCTTTGTAAGAACATTTGTTTTGTTTTTTCTTTTATTTTTTTCTTTTGGTACCACCTCGCGGACCATCAGTGGTCTGCGGACCACAGTTTGGGAACCCCTGTTCTAAAAGGAAAAGTGAGAAGGTGTGATGCTCAGCACATGAACACAATGGTAACGATACCTGAGGACCTTATTGGTGACATAATGGAAAGTAGAAGCGATGAATTGTTTTGATTTTTTTCTATGAGCTCTAGGAATTTCGATTTTTATACTTATTAATACATATATTTTTTTTTTTTCACAAGTTTACGGGTTAGGCCCATTTTTTACATAGAAAAAAATACTTACAATTATTCTGTACGAGACGACTCAGACATTTCCTTGGACACATATACTTATTAATAGTCCTATACTGATACATACATTGATACCTTGATGGACCCGTGATTTCAAGCGCTGTCGATTTCTCGCCAATGCTGCAGGTTGCAATGTTTCTTCCATCTCTCTCTATCTTGTGTCATCCTTGTTCTCTCTCTAATTTGTGTTATCCTTTGGACCTATTGATTTTACTATTGCATCTTCTTATCTGATGTTTAGTCTTCCTTGCTTCCTTTTCTTATCTCTTAAGTTATCATATTTGTGTTGATCACTTTCGTGATATCACAACTACTCAAACTCGCTTTACTAAATCTACGCTGAAACCGGGACTTAAACCACCGATCTCCAGGTTACAAGTCCGCCACATTATCGATCAAGTTACTGAGGTCGGGGTACCACTCTGTAGTTCTTATTGTCCACCTATTATCCTTCATCCTAGCCACGTGCCCCGCCCATCTCAGTTTCTTCTCATATATTTCACTCACAATATCTTTTGCATTGGTTTTCTTCCTTATCTCTGTGTTTCTAATATGTTCTAGTAGGCTGATGTGACACATCCTTCTTTCGATCGCCCTCTGCGTTATCCTCACACTTTCTTCTTCTCTCTTTGTTGTGTTCCATGTTTCGCTCCCGTGTGTAAGTGCAGGCAGTAATTGGGTATTGAATATATCAGTTCTTTTAATCATATCTATATTTGTATCTGTTAAGACATCTTTTAACCTATTAAAACTTATCCTTCCAGATTTTTTCACATCACCATCACCACCCCCGCTTTCATTATTAAACACTTAATTAGATATAAAAAGACATATATTATGCACAGTACAAATAATTGTTATAACAAATAAAAAATGGAAACAATAATATACAATAAAAAGGAAAAAGAATAGAAAAATATATATAAACACAATTATGTCCTAAACAAAAGGCGGGGTTATTGCCTATGGCAATCTCTTCCACCCAATACTAATAATAATACTCTTTAGTGGAACCACCAGGCGAGGTTATCATTTTCTACCACCTAACCCTCAGAGTCTTATTATTATGTGGTCACAAACTCAAATTAATGAGGAAAAATTCATGCACTGGGTGGTATTCGAACCAACGGATCCCTACGCTACCTGGATTACCAGAGTAGCGTCTTAACCACTTGACTACACACTCAACCCTTTTTCCCATCATTTCCTAGACTTCACCGCCCACCGTGTCCCGTCATCATAACCCAGCAAACGACAAAAGAAAAGAGACGAACATAAAATGCAAATGCAGATGAAATCTTCCTGCGAAATCACTTATCTTCACACCAGAGGGAAAGAAGCTTTCCTTACCCGCTACCGTCTTTATGGCGGTAGTTAAACGGATGCAGCCTTTTAAGTTTTCAAGTTTCCTTGCGTTTGGTGAGATAGAGGTAGTTTTAGCGTTTGATATCTCTTCTTTACTTCCCTTATCCTAGGGAAAAGGAGAGTATTGCATATTAAAAAAGAGGAAACAGGCGTCTGTATGGCTGCAGTTTTCAATTTTCTCTCTCAAAATTCTTCAAATATTTTCAAAGTTTCAAACTTATTTTAGACTTCATTCATATTAAAGGTATATTTTAGTACAACTTGTGACTTTTTTTAATCTGAGTGATTAAAATAGATAGGTTAGGTGGTGCCTGGTGGCATAGCTATTCACAACTTTATCAGCATTTAAAGGATTATTTTAAAATATAATCAAAATTGTGCCAAGTACAGATGCAACAACTGGTCTGCAGGTAGACTCATAAGAGTCCATTAGCTTGAAACAGCTGTTCAGTTATGCTCTGATATTCATGAACATCTAGTACGAATTCTTACACTACTTTTTTTGGCTATAAAAGATTTTATTTTTATTTATTTATTTTTAATTTTTATAAACTTTCCAATATTAACATTCCCGCCCCATTTTCACATTTAACAGCCCTCACTTTCTTTCTCATCCCTCTCATTTAACTGATGGATTAAATTAATCCCTCCCATTTTAACTGATGGATTAATGTATATTGAGCTTAAGTCGTCTAGTTTTCAGTACTAACACACGCACTGGGGTTTCCAGGACCCAAAGACTCTGAGGGTTAGGTGGTAGAAAATGCTGCACTAACCTCGCCTGGTTACCTTATACTAAAGAGTGCTTTTATTATTATATGATGCTGCATCATGTTGCATTCCTTTGGAATTAGTCGCGAATCATAGCAGAGTTTTAATATCTATGATCAATGATCACCGATCTCAGTGGTTTTGCAACCTTTTCGGGAGATAAGAAAAGTCGTGTGATGTTCGCACCAGTTTATTACCCAAATATCATTAGAAGAAGTTGGAAGGAAAAGAGTTAGGAGAGGTGGTATGAAATAGGAAGCCATTGTGTTCCTGAAATGTTTCTTAAGTTTCCTTACGAGTTGAAATGCAGGTAATCTAGCAAAAATGCTGGCAATGTTATCTATAGCATTTCTAGCGGAATTATTACGAGCACCAATAAGCTTTTACACTCCGCGTGCTGTTATGGCTTTCTAACGTGTTAAGTTTAGTACCTACCCATTATTATTATTTGAGTATAAACAGAAGATCTTCTTGCTAATTCAGAACTAGAACAGAACTGTCGAGGTATGTTCTGATATTCATGTACATCTTTTCCTATTATTACGTGTCCAGATTGACATACCTTTATAACAAACAAATAAGATAAAATTGAAAAAATGTGTGAAAGAAGTACCTACAACAGAAAGTAAGAAAAAAGATTGTACTAAACCACAATCGGGCGTCCCCTGGAAACGTTATTATCTAATGACGGCTAATTCTACTAACTACCAGATGCACATGTACGAGTACAGTTAGTACAACTTCTCACTTCTCTGTTTATACTGATTCTGATTCTTAAGTGTGCAGTGCACTAAGCTAACTTTTTACGTGCAGTATGTATATAAGTATGTACATACAGTAGAGAGGTTCGGCAACGCCGCATTAATGAGAAGACGTCAATCATTTCGATCTCTTGAATTTAATAATTTTTAATCAGTTTTAAGAAGTATTTTGTTTTTAAGTGTTCAAATTATTAAAATGTGACACATCTAGTTTTTTTGAGTGTATTTGGTTCTTACTGAAGTGACAGAAACACTCCACAATTTGCAATTGAAATACGGTGAGTTGAAACTCAGTCATATCAATTTATAAGAAGCCATTAAACTTTGTCAAAGAGAAGCTCGAATTTTAACAAGTCCCTACCGTAACCTTAGTAACGGTCTTGCGATGGTCAGCGTCATCTGACTCGAACAGCTGGAAAGCACGTGCAGAAGAACCGCAAGATAACAAATTCAAATTTGATTGGTCAGATCAGAATTTAAAATAACCGACCACTGATAAACAAAAGTTCGTTAAAATTCGTTGATGTGTCTTATCCCCTCTCAACTTACAGTTCTGAATCCAGTGATGCCAATGATCTTCAGAGCATAATTAGGTAAGAGGGTACCTTTTATGCTCACCTGATTCACCGCAGGTACTCACTACGCCTGGAAATTTTTAAGATATGCAATGTGCAATACTTTGGTATCAAAAATAATGAATTAATAAAATTTGTCTGATTATCCACAGAACAGCCATTATAGCGGCACAGGGTTCTTGTTTGCACTAAAAATCTTGATATATTTATTTGGTAAAGATGACACAAGACATGGAACAGTTCGATATGAAAACCTTATTTCAGGAAATATCAAGCATAAAAAAATTGCAAGAGGAGTCCTTGAAGAGTGATGTTCAAGTGAATTCCAAACTTGATATGATTCAAAATACTCTACAGCCTCTTCAAGAACAAGTAGCAAGAAATTCTAAAGACATCAAATATCTCGATATTGAAAAAAGACGGAAGAACATAATCATGTTCGGTCTTGAGCAGAACTCCGCCGAGTCACACAGTGCACTGGAGCAGAGAGTCCTCAGCGTGGTTTTAAATATACTACATATTTCTGATTTTTCCCTTTCTGAGCTTGACTTTTGCAGGAGAATGAAAACTCGAAGCGGTAAAACTCCCATGCCAGTAATTGTTGGTTTCACCACTCAGCGCCGGCAGATCGAGATTCTCAAGAACCGTAAGCATCTGAAAGGCACTTCTATCTACATCAATGAAGATTGTTCACCTGAGATGAAAGAGCGGGAGAAGGCGCTGCGCGGCGAGATGGAAAGACTGCGCGGAGAAGGCAAGTATGCAGTTATCAGGTATGGAAAATTAATTGTTCATGATAATAACACATCACAGGCTGGTACAAGTAAGACAGCAAATAATAAAAGATATAGACTCTCTGAGTCCCCTGAGGAAATAAATCAAAACAAGCGAGTTAACTTGAATGATAGTACCTATTCTGCGACAGAGCATAGCCAGGAAAGTTTTATGGACACAGAGGAGGTGAGAGATCCTGGAGCTACTGGAGAAGGACTGGAATCAGGACCATCACGTGATGAGCAATCACAGAGTCTATCTCGCCCAATCCTAGCTCAATCAAAGCTGGTAGTGAGTGATTCAGGAACTTTATCACAAACACGTCTTGACAATTATTTAAGTCCAACCTGTCCAACCAATTATCCAAAGAGTAACTCTGAAAAAAATTGATTTCGGGGTATCCGAAGACACCGGGTGCCCCGTTAAAAATAGCATTTTGGAATGTTAATGGAATCTCTAAACTGTGCAACGCATGTGAAAGAGACTTGGCCAGTCTTCTGTCCTGGCAAATAATTTGTGTTACAGAAACTTGGGCCATGGCGGAACCCAGCATCCCTCAACTCGCTGATTACTTCAACACGGTGCACTCAGTGGCGGTGCGCGATGGACAGCGATGTCGGGGCAGTGGTGGCCTCCTTGTTCTTGTAAATAAAGAAATTACCTTCCAGATACTTGATATTTCAAACTTGTGGATTTTTATAAGATTATGTTTAACTAATGGACCTGATATAATTTTGGGCAACATATACATTAGTCCCAGATACTGTATAGAACATGCATTAGATTCCTTGAGTTTACTACTTGAGGATATACATACTGAAAACGACCATGTTATTATCGGAGGAGATATGAATGCGAGAATATCAGAGCGGAACTACCTAGACGAGATGGTGGCGGAGGAGTGCGGGGTCCAGGCGCAGCGAGTGTCTGAGGATCAGATGGAGAGCAGGAGGGGGGTGGAGCTGGTGGAATACATGGAGGAACATGGACTTTTAGTTCTGAACGGCAGAACTCCGGGGGATGTTCCAGGTCAATATACTTATATTAGTAAAGCTGGAAATAGTGTTATAGATTTGATCTGGACAAACCTCGAAGCTTGCAAGTTGGTGCTGAATCTCCTAGTGTCTGACAGTATCATTACATCGGATCATCTTCCTGTGGTTCTCACACTGGACTGTCCATGCGTACCACGAGTCAGTACTTCTCAGCCAGGAGAGACCGTCGTTCGGTTCCGGTGGGTGGAAGAAAAAGCTATAGAGTTTGTACATAAAATTAATCTTGATATTCCGTCTTCACAAATAGAACACATTTACGAGATGTTGAATACTAAATTCCAAGATACTGCTACTTCACTCGGCATGGCTTATCAAATACCGCTAAATTCTAAGCGCACTACTAAAAAGCCCTGGTATAATAATGACTGTCGGAACCTAAAGAAAAATTGTCATCACCTTTATAGGAAATGGAAAAGAAAGAAAATTGAGGAAGACCGACTTTCTTTTTTGGTTACTAAAAGAAAATATTTTAATATGTGCTCGCTATTGAAAAGTAACTACGAAAAAGAATTAAAAGAAAAACTAGCCGAAGTGAAGAATGCACAAGAATTTTGGAAGACAGTTAATAAGTTCAAGCCCCATAGACCAAACAAAAGTAAAGAGATTTCAACGGAAGAATGGATTAATTATCTCATGGAAAAATTTCCCGACCAGGAGAAGATGGCCACGGAAATTGTTTTTACAGATGTCTTGAGAGAACAGATGGACTCTGAATTCTGTATGGGAGAGCTGGAAAAAGGAATTAAGAACCTTAAAAATAATAAAAGTCCAGGACCGGACAATATCCTTAATGAATATCTGAAGACCTTGGGACCACTGTGGAAGGCAGAATTGCTTAAATTTATTAATCATATTTTTAGCGGGGGTGACATTCCTGTAAACTTAACAAGCTCATTCCTGTTTATGCTGCATAAAAAAGGAGATACGAAAGTATGTGGAAACTACAGGAGTATAGCTCTCATGAACAATATACTGAAATTAATTACACACTTACTATCTCAACGTGTGCTAGTCTGGAGTGAGGACAACAAGATTTTTATCGAGGCTCAGGCTGGGTTTAGACCTCGTCGAGGCTGTCTGGACAACATATTCAGCCTCTCTAGTATAGTGTCCATGCATCTCATCAGAGGACGCAAACTTTATGCTGCCTTCATTGACTATAAGTCCGCTTTCTCCGAAGTGCAGCACGACTTGTTGTTTGCGAAGATGTATGAATTTGGAATCTCAGCCAAGATTATCATGACCATGAAAAATATCTATCAGAAAGCGAGTACCCAGATCCGAGTCGACACAAATCTAACGCCTGCCGCCAGGATAACGAAGGGAGTCTTGGAAGGAGATTCAATGTCACCGCTTGCCTTTATTATTTTTATTAATGACCTTGAGGATTATCTGAGGCAAAGAGGAGCCGATGGGGTCAGTATTAACAGCTCAACTGATATCCTACTCCTTCTTTATTGTGACGATCTGATAATTCTGTCAAATAGTAAGGCGGATATGCAGAGAAAACTGGATCTGCTGCTTTCATACTGCGTCGCGAACAAAATGACAGTCAACGAGTCCAAGAGCAAAATAGTTATATTCCGTCGCGGTGGTAGAGTAGCCGCATCAGACGTGTTCTACTATAATAATCGTGTATTGGAAGTGTGCCCTGACTACATCTACCTGGGCATAAAATTCTCTTCCCATGGAGTATTCCATAAGGCGTCCCAGCAAGCAATGTCCAAAGGAAGAATGGCAGTGGCTAGTGTCAGGAAAATATTGGTAAATTCAAAAATGGAGTCCCATAAAAGCAGAATGAAGCTGTACAATGCTATAGTGAAGGCAAACCTCCTCTACGGGGTGGAGGTGTGGGGAAGCAGATATGCAGAAGTGATAGAAGTATGTCAAGCCCAATTCCTCAAATCGGTGTTTTGCCTGCCCCGCTGTACCCCTCACTATATGTTGAGACTCGAAATGGGCGTGGTCAAGCTAGCTTACCAGGTGTTCAAGATGATGCTGGAATGGTGGCTCAAAATTTTATCTATGTCTTCCGAGCGATATCCCAGAGTTTGTTATAACCAGTTAGTCTATATGGATCAGAACTCTAGCAATGTCCAAAAATACAATTGGGTTTCAATTTTAAAGTCTAAATTGGTTTCTTTGGGTTTTGCGGAGGTTTGGGAAGCTCAGTGCAAAATATTGCTTAATCTTAGGAAAAATGATATTTTAGGTAAATACCATGTCCAACTAATAGAGGAGGATTGGGTAAGGTTGAGTAACTCATCATACTGCACTTTATACAAAGAGGTCAAGTTAAAACCTGGTGATGAAAATATTTTACAAACTTCCGAGTACATATTAGAGCGAGTGCCTATTGATAAAATTAGAGTCATGGCCCAGATGCGACTATCTGGAAACTTATTTGTACAGTTTTATGTTAATAAAATTAGTTTCAAATGGGACAGTAATGAAGATTGTAGTATTTGTAACCTGAGGGAAAAAGAAGACTTGACCCACTTCATAATTAAATGCCCTCATTACTCCGCTATTCGAGAGCGATTTCTACCACCAAGTGTAAATACGAGCGACAACATTACATTGTCCAATATTTTACAGAATCCCACGAAAGAAACTGTACTGAACTTTTATATATATGTGAAAGAAGCTTTAAAATTAAGAGCATTTCTAAGAAATGAATAAACCTTCAAAATTAATTATTTTAGCTAGTTGAATTCCCTATAATTAGCAAAGAACGATAGGTATATTGGTAATTATTCACCTTTTGTAATGTAAAAAAGCTATTTTTATTTATTTTATATCTACTTGTTTTATTTTATTGCTGCCCATTTAAAAAAAAAAAATGTATTAGTTTCTTAAGTTACTTGCAATTATTTATTTATTGTTCTGCAAGAAGTTTTAATCTATCATTTATTCATTCTTAACCTTTATCTTGTATTATTGCCAACCTCGTTGTAACATTTTATTTTAAAATAAATACAACTATATTTATCTATCTATCTATCTATCTATCTATCTATGTACATACAGTACGTAGGTACATATAGGTACTTATCTAGAGCGCATATAACTTTGAGCTTTCTGCATAACTATATTCCACTTTGACTCGTCGGGGACACCATAATAATTCGATCTCTACAACGTGCTGGGAAAGTTAACTTTCATAAACTTCGTGAAAATGGCAAGGGATGATACATATTGAGGACTTTTATGACTTGCAATTTGCTGATACAGTCTGACCCTGTTCTTAGATTGAGCTCAGACTCGTGCTGAACTTTATGAGATTGGATTCAGTACATGATCCAGGCGCCGCCAATGCAAAGGAGCTGCAGAACTGCAGCACTGCCAGACAGAAAGAGTATTTCTTCAAGTCCTAGCTCGTACACAGTGAAAATCATTACGCATTTCTAATAATAATAAAACTCTTTCATCATCATCATCATCATAGGGTGGCGGCATCATGAACGATGGTAGCTAGACAGTGGAGAAATGACTCAGCACTTCTACCACTGTCTATACAATGAGGCTAGTAATTGACAAGGGCCCCCAGAACCAAGCCAAAGCTGGTCTACTCCCTGTTTAAAGTCCCCCAGCCATACTGTTCGTTGAAGTTGATCATAATCAACACACGAGATTAATGCTCAAAGCATTTCTACCACCTAACACTCAGTGTCTTATTGTTATGTGATCACAAACTCAAATTAATGAGGAGAAATGCATGCATTGGGTGGGAGTCCGGTTTATGTGGCAGCACCCCCAAAACATTTTCCCACCGGCCGCGCCTGACATGAAACAAGCTGTAAACTCGTAAATCTTCTCCATGGAATTAGCTTCGGAAAAGCACGTAGGTAGATAGGAAAAAGCAGTACGTATTGATACGAAAAGGTTTCGTCGAGACGTTAGACGACTTACGTATGCCCTTTTGTTCTTTTTTTGGGTTCGATTCTCATGAAAATTTTGTGTTATGTTGTTAGCGTTTGGGCCGTGGTCATGTTAACAGACAGCTGAGGCAGTCCGTTTTATAAATTACTAGCGGGCTGTCGCCCGCTTTGCGGGTCGAGGCATGGCCGTGAAAGCAAAAAATCCTTTTTCGCCAATGGCAAGTGTTGTAGTGGGAATTTCGAAAAATCCCGTCTTATTGCACATCTAGACTATAAGACAAAGCTACCTACCAAATTTCAGCTTCCTAGGATTTACGGTTTGGGCTGTAGAGCGATGATCAGTCAGTGGTCAGTCAGTGGTCAGTGACTTTGACATTTATATATTAAGATGTAGGGTATAGAGCAGGGGTCGTCAAATCCTGTTCGAGTCCGCGTTTAACATGAGAAAAATCTCCGCGGTCCGGATTAATAAAAACCATCAACCCTCCCCAGGAAAATGACAAAATCAAGTGACAAACAAATAGTCCAGCATTGGCTTGGTTCTGGTGGCCCTTGTCAATTATTAGCCTCCTTGTAAAAACAGTGGTAGAAGTGCTGAGTCATTCCTACACTGTCTGTCTACCATCGTTCACGATGACACCACCCTATGATGATAATAACAAGAAATAAATATTATCTCCTAAGCTTATGCAAACTTGTGAGAAAGATGAATAACATTAGACGGCTAGGAGCCACTGAAGACGCTCCGCTCCTCTGGGAGCAGAATCAGATCACCAAGACCAACACTGTGGGATCCTGATTCTGAGCTAGAACTTGCAACTGAATTACGGTTCTAATCATTAGGAGCTAGAGTTTAAGTGCATCTTCATGCTTCATAACAATTATTACCCCGTTATAATTGCATTATAATTATTACCTATTATAATTTTATTCAGACTTCCAATGTTAGTTGTTCTTCGTAATTATTAAATAATTACCTACTGTGGTATAAATTATTAATATTTATAATTATTACTAGTATTATTCTATTGCAGTAAAATTTTGCTATCCCAAAAACTCGGTGATTTGAAAATGTTTTTAACTCAAAAGAATTCTTCGTCCCTTGTCGAACTTCGCTCCTTATTCAAAATCCCGATATCTCGAAACTCTCGCTAACTCATAATGACGCTTCTATCCTTTGAATTTCCAGTGGGATTCTACTGTATATTATTTAATTTTGGATTGATAGTAATTGATTTTAACTACCAAGCAGATTTATTATAAATGTGTACCTATTACATTTATTATTATTTTATTTTGTGCTTCATAACTACCAGCATTTTATTATTCATAAATACCAGTATTTTATTTTATTCTTCATAATTACCAATATAATATGTACCTAATTGTATTTAGGTCTGGTAAGTGAAAAATTAAGCATCTATGAATGTCTGACTTGTGAGCTTGTGAAACTACTCTTGTGACTTTAGGTAGGTAATTATAAATACCTAAATAATTATATAAGTCAGAATAAAATAATTCTAATTGGACCGCGCTGGTCAATGCGGGCTGAACCGCGCGGGTGGCGGTGCGGTCTCTATAAATGCGGTCTCAGATTTTACTATTCAGTCTATTCACCGCATATTCACCTGCAGTCCTGAGCAAAACACCGCACCGCGTTTTTGAAAAAATAAATTTCATTCATTTATCTATTACATTAAATTATTACAGATTATTACAGACTCACCCCTCCAGCTGTAGCCGAGCTGGCTACAACAACAACAACATTACAGATTTTAAAATTATAGATTGGTAGTTGTGCGGTGTGCAGCAGTCTTGGGCTAAAACTCGCACCGCACCACCTATCCTAATGATTTATCACACCTGTGCCGCAGTGCCGCACTCCCTGTAATAACTCTCCCGCTATTATCCAAGAGGTAACAAAGGTGGACAGTATATTATCAGGTGGGAATCTATTTTCCATGATGGATGAGAGATATCCCAAAAGATTTTCCTGTGCAGTGAACAACAAAAGATGCTATCTATCTGCCGATGGAAACTGTGCTATCCCCATCTAGAATAATGCTGATTACGAGTAATACGAGTATGTTGCAAACTAAAAACGAATATCTAGTGTTATAAGGAGCGTTTCTACCTGCTAAATACAGGGATTTCAAACTGTAGAGTTTATACTTGAAAGTTTACTCGATACCATAGTAAAAATAATATCGCCTTATTTATACTGCCCGATTAGGATTATTAAGTCCCATTATTCCAGCAGTAAGCCTAAGACGTATTATTATGTGCTAAAAATCCAAAATGAGAGAATCATGTCCCGGCTGGGTTTCGAACCTACGACTTCTGATGGAATCTCTGGATACACACAACCCGTATTTTTCTTTCTAACCAAAGTGGATGCAACGGGAATAAAATGAACCAAACTGGAAGCAAGTCATTCTTTTGGAAGAGGAAATTTTTCCTCTTCCTTCTTCCAGTTTGGTTAACCAAAATGGAAGTAGAAAATTCTTGCTTTCAGTTCTTTTTTTATCTTTAAAAGTACCTACCGAAACGAATTTTTCTTTCACGAATGTGGTAAAGTTGACCTTGGAATAAAATGGAAATATCGAATCTGGATTTTTTTTTCAAAAGAAAAATACCCCTATAGAGTGCCACCTATACCACTGAGCTACCGGGACAGACCAAGATAAAGCTGAAAAGAATTAGGTACATAAATACAGCCGTAAAATAATTATAGAGCTTGGGAACACGAACCCGAACCTCCTGATCCGAAGTCAACCGCACTAATCCCTCAACCACTGACGCATCCTCCTCCACAACTTCCTACCTCCTTGATCACGTTAAATGCGCCTGCTAATTATTTAATTGCCCCTGTTAATTAAATTGTGATTATGCAATTATGCAAGCTCTCTGCACACTCTCTACCCCGTCATGTGCTGCCCTCTCACTTCACACATGCATTCGCGTTGCCTAGCAACAGCTGCACTTTAGTTTTTGAGGGGAAGGAGAAGTCATTTGTTGTTGTTTAGTTTCATTTTCAGAATTCTTGATTTTAGTTCAAAAGAATTTCATTCATCAAATTTTAAATTAGTTTTTAATTTCTTTTAAAAAATGTTTGAAGTTCGAAGTAATTATTAATTTTAAAATTTAAAGCTTATCGACGTTTCTTTCAAGATTCGTTTCGTTAATGAGATATCAATATTCGCGTTTCGTAAACAAAACAGTTCCTTTTTTGAATTAATGGTAATTTTAACAAATTTTCTACTTGTGTCTAATGTGTGTTTGAATCAAATTTAACTGGTTTTTCAAACTTGTTTCACAATATGTACCCTAATATAATTCCTGTTCGAAGAGTTTTTATGAGGCCAATTGAATAGGTAATGAAAGATTCCATTCAAAGTGTTTGCATTATCATGCTCAGTTAAGTAAAGGTAAACAAATAACTAGCTAATATATAATTATAAGGACTGAATTCAATACAACCCAATACAATACAATAAGGAAAACTATCCCTCCAGTGTGATTGGTTAAAGCTCTGACTTGACAGAAAGTCTAGCTTATCTTTAAGACCATCCCTCAAGTGTGATTGGTTAAAACTCTGGCTTGACAGAAAGTATAGCTTATCTTTGTTGTAATTCTAGACCTAAAAGAACTAAAGGGCATGGCCATGTAGAAAAGGCCAGATTCTAGATTTATCAAGTTAGATAAACACCTAATTACTTTCTAGACAAAGCAGGTCTTCTGAAGATGTCTTGATAGTTTGTGGGTAGAAAGCTAAAGCCCAAGTGCATAGTCTATAACAGCCTGATTAAGAACAGCCATTAGCTATTTGATCAAATCTGTTCATTAGAGTCTATGCATCTGGGCCTAGAGAATTGCTTCTATGACTATAGCAGGTTCTCTGAAAATGTCATGACAATATGTGAGTAGAAAACAAGGGAGAAAAAAAAAAAAAATTGGTCCATAAACCTACTTGAATGGACTTGAAAAAATATTTAATCTGCCTTGCTAAGCCTTCAGTATCTATCTACAATGTACTTAAAATAATATACTAATATTTTTAAAGTCATTTTTATGTTTGTTTACATTTTACTTTATGCAGAAGCAGAGAGGCTATTGGCGACTCCAAACAAATTAGGAAAAAAGTACTTACTCTTCTAACTGATTTGTAAAATATTTATTACTAAGCACTCTTTAGAAAGCAATGGAGTTATTACTGTGTGAGTGCATATTTTTAATCAAATATTTTATCAGTAAATACTAAAAAATATATACTTTACCTAGGGTACAACAAAAACAAAATTACTAAGTTCAATAAATTTTAAATTGAAAATGTGTTTTATTTAATATCTTGTGATCAAGTGTTCCATCTAATTGGTTGCTTTGGTACACCATCATGTGTGATCCGCTACATAACCGTGAGATGTGGCGGCACAGCTGGCATTACTCACCATTCCTTCTGACCAATAATTTGGATCTGGATGAAAGTATAAACGATAACTTCAAAGTCCCGGATAGTAAACAAGCTCCAAGTCACAACAAACCCCGATCTCACTCTGTTGCTATGTAAGTAGTTTACTCAAAAACATATTATTTTGAATTGAATTTCAGTTACAAATACAATGTTATTTGTGGTAGCATCCTGTTATAAACTATGCCAAACCATTTTTAAGTTTTTGCCTTGTACTAATGCATTCCTCTGAATTCCCAGCTCTTTCAGGTACAGTGGATTTTGTCAATTGTAAGCTTTTCAAAACTCAAACAACCTCTAAATGATTTACCTTTTGGCTTTATGATACAATTATGATTTATTTACATTAGCTTTTTTAAAGTCATGCTTATATTAGCTTTTAATGTACCTAGGTAACAATAAAATAACTCATATTCATAGTGTAATAGAAAACTTTACTTAATTACATTATCTCTCTGTCAAAATTATATCCTTTTGTCAAAGATGTACTTATAATATTTATATCTTAGTACCTATGTATTCTTTGACTTTAAAACAATTAAAATAATGGTTTCTACAAAATGGAGTTAACAAAAGCATTAACATTCAGCTCAAAAACAGTGTTCAATTTACTCAAACACATGCTATAAAATTGCTCTCAAGTTCCATAGTGTTCTGTATTTCATTTCATTAAACGTAAAAGTTTTTCAGTAATTTGAGAAACTCCAGACTCGAATGCTTTTGCCCTTCTTGTCCCGTCAAGAGTTTCATTTGTTGAACTTTTCAAACTCCAGGAACACTGAGTACTTCCAAGAACTTTGCTAAGTTTATGCTAGCTTGGTACGTACTGTTTGTTATATCTAGCACCTATGTTGAGAAGATTATATTCTTGGGCTAAGTTTTCTTATTTGAAATTCAAGTTGAAGTGGAAATAAGTGTGAAACAGTTCTTAAATTAATAAATGATTAAGAACTTGTGTTTTGGTAGCTTAGGTATATAGGTACAAATATTTAAATATCTGTGTGTACCTACATAAAATATAGGTAGGTATATTTACTTATTTTTTGATAATGATAATGACATATTATTTGGTCTGACATCACTAGAGAAATATTGACTTGTCTTACCTGTGTTTTTCAATTTCTTCCCTGCTTTCACTGCTCTCCTCCAATCCATTTCTCTCTTTCTCTCTCTCTCCCTCCCTCCCTCTCCCTCCCTCCCTCTCTCCCTCCCCCTTCCTCCAGAATAAGGTAGAAATATCTTGGAGGATTTAAATTATGTAAATTACTATTGTATTAAATAAATAATAAAATAAAGTAAGTAAGTAAGAATAAAATCAAAAATCTCTCTCCCTCTCTCACACACTTTTCTCCTCTCTCACCCTCCCATGCTCTCCTCCAATTCATCTCTGCCCTCTCCCATTATTTCTCTCTCCCTTCCATTCTTTCCTCCTCTCCCTCCATCTCTCTTTGTCACTCCCTTGTCCTTCTATTCCTCTCCCTCTCTCTCTCTCTCTCTCTCTCTCTCTCTCTCTCTCCCCCTCCATGCCTGAATCACATAAATCAGCACATTCCGTCTCCTTCCCAATTAGGAGCCAGGCAAAAAGTTAGAAATTACCTCCCTAATTAGTCGCCTCCTAATTATAAACAATTAATCCTTTTAATTGAGCAAAAGTTAAATTCATCAACCTTGATTTATTAGCCCAAGAAAATTGGGAGAGAGGTTAAAAAGGATGGGGGGGGGGTAAATTGGAGGTGAAACAGAAAGTAAGGAGGGCAGAGCTCTTGAAGAAAGGGAAGGAATTTCAAGACGTAGGGAGGTAAAACGCCACCCTGTTGCGGTGGTAGAAAACTCCAAGTTGAAAACCGCAGAGTTAACTACCGTTGAGTTGGTAAAAGACTTTAGTTGACTCTTTTTTTAGTGGAGAATAAAGTTTCGCGGTCTGAAACTGGAATTTCATCTATTACAGCCTTTTTAATTTCTATTTCTTGTTCAAGGTATGCAAAGGTCACTTTTTTCGGAAAACTCTGAGATAATTAATTTGGGAAAGACGGGGAATTATGAAAACTTTGGCCTCGCTCTAGAAAACGCTCTCGCTCTCAAATATGATAATTTTTTAAACTTTATATATTATATTAAAATGTTCCACTCTTGTTAACTGGAGTATTTTTTTTTCTTCTTATTTTTGAAAAGAAGGTAAATACATTTTATGTATATCCAATTCCACAATGTGTGGGGCTAAGGAGCTGAAATCTGTGTCCAATACTTACTAAAATTCTCCCTCTCTCCCCTAAAACTTACCCGGAACCGTATAGAATACATTACTTCAGATTTCCTGGAGGGCAACGTGTGTGATATTGACCTGGTGGACGGATCCTCGATTTTCAGGATCAGGAATTCCGGACGTGTCCGCTGTATCCTGTCTCTGGTTTCATAGGCTTACTTCACAACGTACTAGGATAATGTTTACAGAGTACGTATACAGGGTGAGAAACAATTACAGTACGTATACAGGGTTAGAATCAAAAACCTGTGTCCCTTTTCCTTTTGTGGGTAAAAAGTAGCGATTGTTTTACTTCCAAGAATAACTCGGACATATTGTGTTTGTTTTTGTATTAAAAAAATATTTGTTTTTGTGTTCTAGGCTTAATAGCTTTGTGCTTTTTCCTTATTAGATATTATTTTTGGTGTTGCAAAACTAGAGTAAACACCCTCATTTCGTATTCTTGGTGTTTCAAAAGTAGCGATTTGTTTGGGTTTAACGTCGCTTTCAACTGCATGATCATATCACAGCGATTTGTTTGATAAATAAGTCTGAGCTACCTCCTGAGTCTACTAGTAGACAATTAAATTTATCGACCCTTCTAGCGTCGGAGGTTGCAAGTCCCCAAGACAATGAAAACAGCGTTTATTGGGTGCAATAAATTTCCATTAACAGTGGTGAGCTTGAAATCCCTCGCTTTTAATTGAGTTTTATGACCAGGGACAAGGAATCATTTCATTAACTGTGAGGTATACTTCTCATTCCTTTGCTATCCCTCTATACTTCCCTTTATTCCTGATATTGCGACTGATAATTGAACGGGCACCGGTACTTCATACCCATTGTTTATTCTATTACGGTATCTCGATGGTCATACCCGATACATACCCGTATTTAAGGGAAGATTTAAGTTTAGCCAGTAATTGGAGTTTGGTTTATTGGGGGTTTTAGACCTGGTTTTTACTTTCTCGTTGTTTCGTGGGATCTACGCGGGATTTTTGAGAGAGTGAGAAAGAGAGTGCGAGAAAGAGAGATACCTAGCGAGTGAATGAGTGAGAGAGAGAGAAAGAGAGTGAGAGAAAGAGAGAGAGAGAGAGACTGCGTGTGTGTGTGAGAAAGCGAGAGAGAGAGAGAGAGAGAGAGAGAGAGAGAGAGAGAGAGAGAGAGAGAGAGAGAGAGAGAGAGAGAGAGAGAGAGAGAAGGTAGAAAACTTCCAGCAGGCAATGAATGGAGCTGGGAGCAACAGGGGGTCCGTACTACTTACTTATTTTAATATTAAGGGGGAGAGAAGAGAAAAAGGAGACGGAATCGAGAGGAAGCAGAAAGAGAAGGGGAGGAAGAAGAGAAAGAATAAGAGGAAGAGCAGGATGATAGAGGAAGCAGATAGGGAAAAGAGAGAGAGAGAGAGAGATAAAGAGAGAGAGAGAGAGATAAAGAGAGGAGAAGAGAGAAGGGAGAAAAGTTCAAGGCAGTAATGAATAGAACTTTTTAAGCACCAGGAGGTTGCTGCACTTAATCAAGCTAATTTTAAACTCCTCACTTTACATTTCACAAGGACCATTAATAAAATTACTGTTAAAAACACCTAGGTACTTTTACTTCGCCTAACCTGCTGAGAAAAAAAAAATCTGCAAGATATTTACGGAACAAAAGAATTGCACTAGGTAATCAGTCCTATTTTTCCAGCAGTAAGTCTAAGACGTATTATTAGTTGGTCAAAATACCAAATGTATAACTTGCTATGTCTCAGCTGGGTTTTGAACCTGCAACTCCTGGATTACGAGCCTTGACCACTGAGCTACCGAGACAGATATGACTCAATAGTTTGTTCTCTCTGAATAACTGGGCGAGCAAATTGTGAAATGGTTCTCATTAAACAGTTAATAATTTATTCCTCAACAGTCCTCATGAGGGGACACGGTAAATAGTGCTGTAAATGGTCCTACGGGAGTTGCAATAAAACGCAAGCTATTTCCGAAATTCTTGTTCTGAAAATTCAGTACCTACTCGTCGAGTATCCTAATGAGAAATAATGTATACAGGGTGGGTCAATAATGTATACATATACAGGGTGGGTCAATAATGTATACAGGGTGGGTCAATAATGTATACAGGGTGGGTCAGAGTGATGTTCCCTCGGTAGGGTTTCATTTTAATGAGAGTGATTTCTGGTGTGAGGGCAAGGTCTCTATTACTTCACAAAAATGGCACATGACTCTGAGGGTTAGGTGGTAGAAAATGTTTTGAGCATTAACCTGGCCTGGTGGTTCCTCTAAAGCTAAAGAGTAATATTATTATTTTTTTAAGTAGTCACTGTGGCAGAGCGAGTTAGCGCGCTAGGCATTGCACACATGGTGACCTGGGTTCGATTCCCAGCGGGGAAGATTTTTTCAGATCTGTACTTGGATGTTCAGGGTCCACTCATACCTCGTGAGGAAAAATGAGTAGCTGCTTTAATGTGAAGCAGCGACCAGTGGCAGAATCTTAGGCAAAAAAATAGTACAAGATATTGTAAATTAAAGTGGTAAAGTCCTATGATTCTGCGCTACCCACTAAAATTGTGACATAATAACACAAAGAAAAAGCATTATTATTATTTTAATATTATTATTATTTTAAATCAGGACATTATAAATGGCCTACCCTGTACAATGTAGTACAAAACTACATACATGTTTCACATAGAGATATGGGATACTATTGGAATACCTACACCTACTCATACATATACTGGATGCTTTTCAGTTTTAATTATGTTGAATGTTATACCCAGAGTATAGTTAACGTTGGTCAAGTGGTGTAGCTCACTGGGCTTGCATGCAGGCGACCCGGGTTCGATTCCCGGTGGGGGTTTAATTTTTTGGCTCTTTACTTGGATGGCTTTATATACTTGTATAAAGTTAGATTGAACAAAATAAAATAATTAATAAGAAAGAAAAATATACTATTGTCCTAACTAAAAAGCGGGATTATTGCCTGCGGCAATCTCTTCCACCCAACTCTTTTGAGCAGTATAAATAAGTGTCTCTTATTTATTATTATCTTCAAAAGCAATGCGTATCCTTGTTCTATGAGCATTGTAGTGGCATTTACAAAAGGGTAACATGATACAATGGTATGTTGTTAAAATAATAATTGCTGCATTGTCATTTTGAATATTACGATTTTTCATGCGGTTGAATTTTTTTTATATGAATAAATACGTACGGCGCGGTGTTTGATGTCTTTAAAGGGTACATTAGCTAACACCCCACTAACCTATCTATGTTAGGTACCTACCTTCTATGGATTATAGAAGAAAAAGGATGATAAATTGGTTGTTTTGATGATGGAAATCAGGACGATTGTGCACAAAAAAAACACCTTTCAGTAAATGGCAAGGCTAGGAAGAATACATGTTGGACATGTGCGCTAATTGACAAAAGTATTAAGTGTTTATGTGCGCAACTGGGCACAAGCTAAGACTTAATATGCGCAAATGGGCACAAGCTAAGGCATAATTTGAATTTTTGCAAACGGGCACAAACTTAGTCTTAATGTGCGCAAATGAGCACAAGTCAAGGCTGAATGTGCGCAAATGTTTTGGTTACAGTTGTTTGTAAGGGATACCTTCCGGTGCGCTCGTGTTGACCCAGCACCTAAATGGGAAGTATTGTGTCACTTCTCGCCCATCAGAGGGGAGGCACACTACGGGATGGGCAGGCTACAACACAGACCACAAGCGTCTACAGTAGCTCCTGTTTCATGGCTACGAAATAAAAAAAAAGGCTGTGAAACACTCATCTTTAAAAAAAAAAAAAAAAAAAAATGAGCTGCACAAGTCTAGGCTTAATGTGCGCAAATGAGCTGCACAAGTCAAGGCTTAATGTGCGCAAATGAGCTGCACAAGTCAAGGCTGAATGTGCGCAAATGAGCTGCACAAGTCAAGGCTGAATGTGCGCAAATGAGCTGCACAAGTCAAGGCGTGCGCAAATGAGCTGCACAAGTCAAGGCTTAATGTGCGCAAATGAGCTGCACAAGTCAAGGCTGAATGTGCGCAAATGAGCTGCACAAGTCAAGGCTGAATGTGCGCAAATGAGCTGCACAAGTCAAGGCTTAATGTGCGCAAATGAGCTGCACAAGTCAAGGCTGAATGTGCGCAAATGAGCTGCACAAGTCAAGGCTTAATGTGCGCAAATGAGCTGCACAAGTCAAGGCTTAATGTGCGCAAATGAGCTGCACAAGTCAAGGCTTAATGTGCGCAAATGAGCTGCACAAGTCAAGGCTTAATGTGCGCAAATGAGCTGCACAAGTCAAGGCTGAATGTGCGCAAATGAGCTGCACAAGTCAAGGCGTGCGCAAATGAGCTGCACAAGTCAAGGCTTAATGTGCGCAAATGAGCTGCACAAGTCAAGGCTTAATGTGCGCAAATGAGCTGCACAAGTCAAGGCTTAATGTGCGCAAATGGGCACAAGCTGAGTCTTAATGTATGCAAATGAGCACAAGTTAAGGGTTAATGTGCGCAAATGGGCTTGAGCTATAA